>CM060878.1:28298763-28326335 GCA_030737845.1 Acorus calamus | reverse complement strand
CAAAAACACCTTGGCATTCGATTTTCTTGGAATATTAAAAATTAACCCCCCGTACTCATATTAAATTGTCCCCGAATATTAAAACTGTCACCACTCATATTAAAATTGTCCCCACAAATTTTAAGAATTGTCCCCACTCACTTCATGCCCTTCCGCACATGCGTTAGGAGAAATTGTCCCACCCTTTTACATACTTAAAAGTTTTTCTTCACTCACGCACTTGGAATCCCTTCCTTGCACACTAAGGCATGGTCTCCCGCGCGTTATCTTCTCGCATTATCTTTCCATTTCACCTTAAGATGGATTGTAGCCCTTGATAATTCAAGCAAGAAGGGCTCGAAAGTCAGTGCAGGGGCACAATCTGGACGGATTTAACACTTGGTCCATGGAAAGGATGTTTTTATAGGTATCAGAGGATGAAACAGGTCACGAAGGCTTTCAGCAGCAGCGGACAAGAAGCAAAACCAGAAAACTTGCCCCAGGTAGGGGGCGGCTAAACCCGACTAGCCCCCCCCCCCCCCGAGACGGCTAGTTTACACTAGCCGCCCCTGCTCTCTGCCTTTCTTTGCCTGGTAAAAGCCCAGGAAAGGGGCGGCTAAATACAAGTAGCCGCCCCTCATCGGGCGGCTAAATACAAGTAGCCACCCCTCACCTGCTGCCCCAAAAACCTGCTGTCAGTCCCATCTTTTCAACTCTTCAACTCCTTTGAATACCTGTCAAGACATTCCTTTCCCAAACATGCATACACACATTTTAGACACATTCACACACAAGACCTGTATCGATACCATGCTATAATGATTATATATTAGAATTCTGCGTCCATCCATAAATCAAAACTTATAAACACCAAGTTCATTCATCCACGCAATATGCATAAAAGAAACCCTTTAAAAAGCACCAAAAACAATCATGCTAGCTATACCAAACCATGCAAACGAGCGATAAATTAAATTGTCCCATCAAGACCATAAACAAAAAAACTAAGAAAGTGCATGGAAGAGTCTTCATAAAAGAGGCAAGGAAGGGGTAGGTCCACCAAGAGCTCCAAAGTCTTGAGCCATGCCTCACCGAAACAATCACCTAAGACAAAAGAAAAGAAGAAAAGCATGAATTCATCGCATATGTACTATTCTTCTACCTAAAACCAAGACACCAAAAGCTTTACCTCGGCGTATCATCATCCCCGGGAGGCCGAGTCGAAGGAGGAACATTCTGGCCTGAAGGGAGCGGCGGCTGAGGAGAGGACTGAACCTCTGGAGCATCAGGAGCGGCGGGAGTCTCTCGAACCGAAGACGCAGCCCTCGCGTATATCCCACGACTTTGAGACGCCGAAGGACGAGAAGCACGGCTGAAGGTAGCCCCGGTAGCCAAGGAAGCCGAGAGGGAATGGTCAAGCTCAAGCGGAAGAAGATCGAGGTCCGCCTCGGTCATAGAGCCCCCTCCAACCAATTTCCCCCTCATAGTGGCCTCCCAGAGATGGACCTGCTGCATGTCCCTGTCTCTCCTCTCCAATCTCTGTCGGAGGCGACTCTCTGTCCCTCTAGCCCGATCCTCGGCGGCCCTCAACCTCTCCTCCAACTCCCGCGCCCTCGCCTCTGACACCCTGAGTGCCTCTCGGTCCCTGTCCCCCGCCGCCTGGAGAGAACGAACCAGGTCTCCCATCAAACCTCCAGGGACACCCGCCGAAGCCTCCAACTCCGACACCCTCATCTGGAGGGAGTCCCTCTCACGGCCTAGGGTGATAAACCCCTCCTCTCTCAAAGCCACCATGGACCTCAGCCGGTCCGCCTCCTCCTCAGCCCGAGAAGCCCTACCCCTCGCCTGGCTTAGCTCCATCCGTGCGGCCGTCAACTCACTCCGGGTCGCATCCAACTCCCTCGTCAGCTCGAGCTCTCGCTCGGAAACCATGGAAGGAGGAGGGGAGGAAGAAGAGGAAGCACCATCAGCCCTCGCTCTCGACAGAGCATCCACCTGAGCCTCGAGGACCCGGACCTGGTCCTGCAAGCGTCCCCTCTGAACCCGCAGCGCTTCTATCTGCCTGGCCCGCGCTTGGAGGTGCTCATTGGTGGTCTTGAGCCTCTTCTCCATCTCGTTCAACTCAACCTACAAAAGCAACATCAGTAAGAAAATACTCAAGGAGAAGAAAAGAAAAGAAAAGAAAAGAAAAGGAGAAAGACTTACATAGGCATCCGGGATCTCCTCCTCCATCGTCCCGAGGATACCCGCATACTCCTGACGATACCAAGCCAGGTATTCGTCACTCGAAGTCACCTCAGGACGACGCTCCACCAAGGCGTCTCGGCCCATCCATCCTGCCACGTACGTCGCGTAGTTCCTCGGGAGGTTCGTATCCCGAGGGATCCCAGCCACCGGGATCGAGGGACGCTTCGGCAGAAGATCGGGCACCCACTGGTGGTACCCAAGCTGGCGGACAACCCGGCTGATCGCATGGAACACGACCTCATTAAAGAAGATCAGCCAGACGTCTCGCGCCAGGGCCTCGGGAACCTCCTCCGAGTAAGGCCTCCACGTCATCTAAAAAACATCGAAAGATAGGAAGAGCGCTTAGTCAAAAGAAAACCAAATACAAGCCAAAGAAATTCAAAGAAAACTCATACCTCTTCCTCCGACAAAACACGGAAGGCCTCTCGGAATTGGGCGAGGCGGTGCAAACGAGAAGACCCCCGGGGTTCCCATCTCATGGCCCAGGGGAGGGCATGATCAAACGGCGCCGAAGTCGGACGATCGATGGTGAAGTGCTCGTACCCGAAGATCTAGCAAGGCAAGAGGAAAGATTATCATGATCAAAGTAAGCTTAACCAAGAAGGAGAC
Organism: Acorus calamus; assembly: GCA_030737845.1. Lineage (NCBI taxonomy): Eukaryota > Viridiplantae > Streptophyta > Magnoliopsida > Acorales > Acoraceae > Acorus > Acorus calamus. The sequence continues at coordinate 28,323,500 of CM060878.1, read as the reverse complement.
ATTTATCACTTACACATACCTGAAGAAATGGCGCGAAGCCGCCAAGGTTCTTTCCCCCGGCCCTCTTGACTTTCTTCGAGAGCTCCGCAAATAGATGGGCAAGCATCACCGCTCCCCAAGCGTATCGCCCCATGCCCTCCAGGTCCCTCATCAGCAGAAGGGAATGCGAGGAAACCTTGTCAGAGGCCGTCGAGAAGAGGACCCGGCCGAAGAAGTAGAGGAAGAACGCTCTCAACTCCCTCCGTGCCCTCTGTGGACACGCGGCCGCCTCTCTTGCCTCGATCATTGCCCGCCGCCTCTCGAAGCTAGCTGCAGCTTCGCCCTTCTGACGCTCTGAAAAGGAGCCAAGGCCGTATTGCCTCGACAACTGCCCCAGGGGGATCCGGTTCAGCGTCCTCACGCGCTCCACATAGTCCCATTCTCCAATCAACTCCAGGAAAAGCGCCTTATAGTCAGCAAGGATGGCCGCGATCACTGCCTCCCCTGACACCGGAAGACCGGTAATCCAATGAACGTCCTCGAGGGTCGGCATGACATCACCGGTAGGGAGAACGAAAGCGCAACTCTCCGGATCCCACCTCTCCGCCAAAGCCTCCATGTAAGGACGATGGACGTGGAATGGCTCGATCAGGAAGAAAGAACGGAAGCCCGCTCCATCCACCAAGCTCCTCTCCTCCTGTCCCAAGGCATCGTACCACCTCTTCATCCCGTGCCATAAAGCCCGGATACGATTCGGCCTCTACAAAACAAACGAAGGGAACATGGGTTAATTTAAAAGCGAGCGAGAGGTAAGAGTCCAAGTCTACGAAATCATTTTAAACCATGCCTAGCAAAACAAAACTTCCACATGCTAAATATAGAAGCAAAGGCATGAAAGTAAGAAGCTACACTCCTCATATGACCACGCATGCTAGACGAGCATCAACACATCCCACCGTGGCCACCACTCACACGCTTTCTTACATCACGGCCTATCATGCTTATACCTTCCCTAAACACACCTAAAGCAATATAGCAATATAGAGCTTGGACCCATGAAATGCATGCATACACTCCCTCATGCTCTACCACGATCAAACACGTACGAAGTCGTATACACGTAGAAAAGTATCGCATGCAAGCATACTAAGCCGTACCATTTCCTTTCCTTTATATATATAACAAGCATGGATGTACGCACGAAAAATTATCCCCCTCTATACAACCCATACCCATTCGCACGCTTACAATATCCCACCGTGATCAAACTATCATACAAGCATGCATATTAGACACACACATCACCCACTATTATCTATTCATGCATATTAGACACACACATCACCCACTATTATCTATTCATGCATATTAGCCACACATATCACCCACTATTACCTATGCATACCATGAAAGACATGCACATATAAAAGGCTAAGACTAAGGTTAGGAACATACCATGGCCCATGTGGACCCAGGAGCGTCCACCTCGGCCTCGTCGGGATCGTCCATCCCGTCGTCATCTCCCTCCTCGTCCTCCTCGAACACGGCCTCCTCGGCCTCAGCCCCAGTACCAACACCGGCCTCTGCGGCCCCCATGCCCACACCCTCGGCCTCCCCGGCCACCTCCCCAACATCAGCCCCTCCGACCTCCTCTGTGCCCGCCGCACCGGAGGCTAAGCCCTCAAAAACACCGATAGCCCTTCTCTCCTCCTCTGCTGCCCTGGCCTCTATGGCCTCCCTATCTAACATCCCAATAATGGCATCCAATGACGCCCTCTCACTCTCACTTACCCCCTCGGCCTCGGCCCCTCCCTCCATCACACCCTCAACCAATCCCCGACCCCCGAAACCACCTCCTCGACCACTGCCGATCGATCCCCACGCCTCCTCTTGCATGTGTAGCCTATCATAGTACCCCCAACCTCCGGGACAGCCCCCGAAGACGTACTCGTGCCCCTAACCGCACCAGTATCCACTAACGGCACCTCCGCCGCACCCACTGCCTCCCTCACGACCTCCTCCTCCACCCGATCACTCCCCGATGAACTGGACCCCGAGACAGTCCCTCTCTGCTCTCGGGAAGACCTAAGGCGCTTCATCATCGAAGCCGTCCTCTTCCCCTTCGTCATCTCCTCCGATTTCGCACAAAATAAAAACCCCAAAGAAAATCTAGGGCTCCGAAATCAAGAAGAAAGGAATGATGGAAGGCAAAAACAAAGGATTCAAGGTGTTTTAGAATCAAGGTTTTCGGTTTAAAATGAAAAAGAAGAAGAGAGGAGGGAAGAGTAACTGTTTTAAAACGTATGGGGACAGAGAGAAGGTCCCTTTTCGGTTATAAGGGACCCAGTCGAGGGGCGACTACCCATGAGTAGCCGCCCCTTCTCGGGCGGCTAGTTACAACTAGCCGCCCCTCCCAGTTTTTCTCTTCCATTTAAAAACCCCTTTCCAATCTTTCCAGCCCTAAATTTCAAAGTTCTCCATAACCAAACAGGCATGTATTGGCTTATTTCCAGACATTACTTGATCAAACACGACTTTCCTGAAGTTTCGCCACACGTTCAGTACCACTCAAATTTGAATTTCTTCAGTTATGGTTCTTTTCCAGAGTTCTTATCCTTGGGATGATCCAATTCACCCAAGCTCAACTTTTACTTGCTTTCTGTCGGCGATATCCCCTCCTTGCTGAGTTTTCCCAAGCACGGGAACGGTAGGCACGAGGAAACTGACGCTGGGCTGCTCCGCGCACGATAGCTAAGAACCCCGACCGCGGGTTGGATCACTCACCATTTACTTTTTCCCGCCTTCCACCTGGATCATCCTCTCGGTTAAAAATTCTAAGTCAAGACCTAGCTTCTGACAGTCTAAATCAACTCCCCGAATGGTACTGTTTGTTTTGGCATAACTTCTTGAAGGTCGGGCCGGCCAAAATAGGGGTCTCTTTCTTATCATCGGTCGAAGTCTTTCCTGCTTCGCACAAAGACTCCGTCCGATGAGAGACAATTGTAGATACCCCAATTTTGACCGTCCAGAGAGACAAAAATACTTCAAGTAACACACGGAAATATCCCACATTTGGACATCTAGTAGAGAACCAAAGTTTGGGAAACCGGAAGCCTTGACCTAAAACCGGAAACCCTAAACCAGAAGCCTTGACCCTAAGCCAAACCCTAAACCCTAGCCCAAACCCTAACCCTAAACCAGACCCTAACCCTAAGGCAAACCCTAAACCTACCCTAAAACCCAAAAAACCCAAGTCCCTGGAAAGGGGTGGCTAGCCCTAACTAGCCGCCCCATACCAGGCGGCTAGTTTACACTAGCCGCCCCACTGACCGCCCTCTGGCCGACTTTGGACCAGTCCCCTGGATGGGACATAAAGCAGCATTAAATGCTGATCATTGCGGCGGGTCATGACCTTTAGCCGCCCTCTCTTAGCCGGATCAAACCAAGTAACTGACCCAAGCCACCGCTTGTCAGAGATGGGACGTTTGGCAGGTCATGAGTGGGGCAGCTACCAGGATGTAGCCGCCCCATCCCGGGCGGCTAGTTAGCACTAGCCGCCCTTCACCTGGTCTCTGACAGAAGAACCAGAGAATTAATGAGGGGTCTAATCAAAGCCAACCCACTCCATTACCCCCGGGATATTTCTCTGCCTCTCTTTTACTATAAATAGAGGGGTCCCAAGCCCAAATACAACATCAGCAATCACCAATTCTCAATCCACAATTGTCATTCACACATCCCTCAAATCCATTCCCTTCCTCCACTAGAAATCCCAAGAGAAAGAGAGAGAGAGAGACCCCTTTTTGTGAGAGAAAAATCCATTCCCTACACAAAAACACCCTCTCATCCCACCCTCCAAAAACCTGGGCTAAACCTAGCTTGGCCTCTGCCCAAGACCCCACCCATTTCCTACCAAAGTCCTGCCCAAATCCCCCCAGACCCTGGACGGCTAACCCTATCTAGCCGCACCAAACTAGACGGCTTAAACCCACTAGCCACCCCATACCTACACCCCACCTGCACCCCTTTTGTCCCATATCTCCTTTAGCCAAGCCCCGGAAGCAGAATAGGATACCTGTTTTTCACCTCTGTGTACGGTATATCCGTGTCTCAGAGCGGAGACCCCACAAACTCCCCACGTAGGCGACCAAAACCAAACCGCCAGGGCACGCGTCCGACCGAGCCCGCCAGGGCACGCGTCCGATCCGAATCCCCGAAGAACCCCCACACACGCCCCCAGTGGATTTTTTTCCCACACCGACACTATGGGGAGTCATTCGGCCAAAGATAATGTGACTTTTGGATGGGTTAAAAATCTGACATGCTGCTGTTTGGTATGCAGAAAAAAGATTTTGGAGGGCTTTGGCACCTCGTTGAGTGGCCCGGAGGAAAAGAAGGATGTCATCCGCAAAGAGGAGATGACAAGTGGGTTGGTGGGGGTGGGGGTTGGTGTAAAGGGGTGAGATATCTCCATTGGAAAGTAGGAGGTCAAGGTTACGGCTTAGAATTTCTTGGGCAAGGATGAAGAGGGAAGGGGATAGGGGGTCTCCTTGGCGAATGCCACAAGACATGCCAAAGAACCCGTGTGGGGAGCCATTAATAAGGATGGATAGTTTGGGTGTGGATATATTGGGTAATGAGGTTAATGAAAGGAGGGGAGAATCCAAATTTAAGTAATGCCGCTTTGAGAAAGCCCCAATTAAGCTTATCAAAAGCTTTGGAGATGTCAACTTTGATGCACATGGAACCACCATGGAGCTTAATTTTCATGCGATTCGCAAGCTCATGGGCTAAACAAATGTTGTCAAATATAGATCTACCCGGGACAAAGGCTACTTGTTGGGGAAGGATGAGTCTATCAAGGTGGGGGGCCAACCTACGGGCAATGATTTTAGACATGATTTTGTACCAAAGATTGCATAGACTAATGGGTCTAAAGTCTTTAACCGTGGTGGGGTTGTTGCATTTAGGGATGAGGGCAAGGAAGGTGGTGTTAGCCACCTTGAGGATGCGCCTATCCCTAAAGAAACTTTGAATGGCATTGACTAGATCATGACTAATAATTTCCCAACAGGAGTGATAAAAATATCCCGAGAAACCATCCGGCCCCGGGGCACTAGATGATTTGAGGGACATGGTTACCTCTTTAATTTCATCAACACTAGGGATGGCAATAAGGCGGTCATTGTCAACATTCTGGATCCGTTTAGGGACAACATCAAGAAGGCTAAGGTCCAAAGAGTTGGGGGTGGCATCATACGAGGAAGAAAAGTGTTGAAGGATAACATCCTTGATTGCGATTTCCTCAGTAATGATGTGGGTTCCAACAAGAAGAGAGTTAATCCTATTGGAGGACCGGCGAACACGAGTGGATGTGTGAAAAAAGGAGGTATTCCTATCTCCTTCTTTGAGCCAAGAGATGCGTGATTTTTGTCGCCAAAAGGATTCCTCTTGACGAATGTGGTTGTGCAGGGAGGCCTTGGCATCAAGCAGCTTAGTCGGGGGGTCCAGGGGAACCCCATTGTCCAGGTCAATTTCCAGTTGGTGCACCAAGTTTTCAGCCTGGACTATATTATGGGAGAGGGCACCAAAGACACATCTGTTCCAAATTTTAAGGGCACTTTTGAGCCTTTTGAGTTTTAGGTGGAACATGTACTGGGGGGTCCCTAGCGGGACGGGATCGGCCCAAGAGAGGGCCACAGTGGGGAGGAAGGAAGGGTCATCCAACCACATTCGTTCAAACTTGAATGGGGAGATAGGTTTAGGGGCCTATGAGGTGGAAAGGAGGATAGGTTTATGGTCCGACCCAACATAGGGAAGGTGAAAAAGGGATGAGGTATTGTATTTACTAAGCCACACATGGTTGACAAATGCTCTATCGAGACGGGCTGATATCCGGGCAAGGCCCAGCCTATTATTGGACCATGTAAACCGTGGTCCCTGGAAGCCAATGTCTATAAGACCAGCAGTGCTCATGACATTATTAAATTCGATCGTTGAAGCATAATTAGGAGGGCGACCACCACGCTTCTCAGAGGTTGTGGAGATCGCATTGAAATCTCCAATCATACACCATGGGACATTAGCCATAAAAGGTGACATGGCGTTAATGAGGTTCCATAGGGGTTGCCTAAGCCATCGACTGGTTTTAGCATAGATGCATGATAGAAAGCAGGGATGAAGAGGATGCAGGGGAGAGAGGGCTGTGAACATGCAATGTATAATTTGTGGGGATGAAAATATGATTTGAAAACTGGAAAATAATTGTGATTTTGCAAAAACCCAGATTGAGTTGTCATTGGAGAAAAATGTGTCAAAGTGGCCATGATTGAGTATGAATGTAGAGTGGACAGGAGAGTGAGTCCATGGTTCACAAACAATCAGAATGGCAGGAGTATACCTGTGTAGCAGACGTCGGAGAGACCGTTTGGTAGGAGCATTCGCAACCCCTCTTGATTTCCAGTAAAGGATGCAGTCCATCAATCAACAAAATTTGCCCGCCCGACTGCGGGTTTTGACACCATCCACAGAGTTTGTTGAGGAGGCTTGCCGAGAATGCTTCGAAGACTTCTTATAGGGAACCATGGTGAAGGGGGGGTCGTCCGATGAAGTAGAGTTTGAGCTGTCCCTGTCACTGCTGATGGTGGGAGCAGGGAGCACTGGAGGAGATGCCGAAGTGGATGCGGCATGAGGGTGGTTCGGAGAGGTCGCGCAGGTCACCGAAGCCAAGGAAGAAGGGGAGGGAACCGTTGTCTTGTCCGTTGCCAATGTCGCGCCTGTGATGATGGGGTCCAAGATTCTTGATTTGGCCATGGGGGAGGAGCGTCGATGGGGGCGTTGAATGTCCGATGAGATGTTGCCATTCATTGAAGCCGATGACGTGTGCTGCTGGGGAGAGTCACCGGTGGAGGGAGAGCTGCCTTGGGGGGACTTCCGAATCGGAAGAGATTGGCACTGTGACATAGGTGATGCAATGCATATGAGAAGGGGATTTAGAGGGGGGAGGGACGTGAAGAGGAGGGATTGGAGAGGGGGGGCGTGAAGGGGAGGGATTCCGAAGGGGGAGGGGTGGAGGGGCGTGGGTGTTATGGGAGGCGTTAGAGGTGGAGTGGTGTGAGGGGAGGGGAGGTTTGGGGGGAGCATCCAAAATGAGGCCTATTAGGGTTCCCAGAGGGGAGTCAGGGGTAATGGATTCGGCAGATGGGGTGGGCTCGGCCCATTCCTCCAAGGACAGGATGGGTGCAGTAAAGGGGATTTGGTTTCGTGGGTTGTCTAATAGGGGTTCAATGGATTGGAGAATGTGGGCTGGTATAACCTGTTCCAGACGGGCTAGAGAGTTAAGTTGGGCCAGAGAGGGGTGGTGTTCTACCAAGGGGGCAGGGTTGATGGGTGGGCTAGAATGCTTGGGTGGCCTCGTAGGGGAGTGGGGCCCAAAGGATGGTGTGGTAGCATGGATTTCCTCCCTGGGGGACTGAGAAGGGGGCCCAACAAGGGGTGGGGTGTTGTGTGGGGCTGTAGTGTTTCCAAGAGGGGGATCATCAAGACACATAGGTAGTCTGCGGGCCACTGGTTGAATGGGGAAATGGTCACCAGGTGTTTGATCTGAGGTTTCCTTGTGGGGGCATGTGTGAGAGCCATGCTGCCCGGAGCATCTGCCTTATCCTGCCTATCAGCAGCCGCCTGCCGAGCGCCATCATCTCTTCGGGCACCATTCGCAGGAGGTGATTCAGCACTGACCCCGTCCTCCTCCGCTGGGAAGGGAGCTTTAGTTGGCTCATCGCCATCCTTGCTACCATTGCTGCGGACTGTAGGTGCCATGTGGGGGGAGGGCCGCCCTGAAGGCGTTTTGAGTAAACCTTTTCCTTTGTCAGGAGGGCGGAGGTGTGGCCCAAACTTCAGAGGTGGAGCCTTCCGTGTAGGGCAGGAGGGGCATGCATGAGGAGGGTGGCCTACAATGCCGCAAAAAGAGCACGCCTCCGGGATGTATTCATATTCAATTTTGACAGTGGTGAGGCCCACCGAGGTGATAACATCAATTTCTTCGATGAGTGGGTCAAGGGGGTTGATTTCCACACAGATTCTTGCAAAGCTGAGTCGCTTACGGGCCAGAGTGTACGCATCAATTCTCAACGGTTTTTCGATTCCTTTGCCAATGGACATTAGAAGATCTTGCCGAAACAGGTCAAAGGAAAGGTTGTATATTTTGATCCACACTGGGACTAGAGCAGGGAAGGCGATTGAGGGGTCAAAGGTTTGCTCCCAACGTTTAAGGCGTAGCACATTTCCCGCGAAAGACCATGGCGCCGCCTGAAGAACCATCTCCAAGTCTCCCATACATTTGAATTCGAACCGCAAGCATCCATTAGTGCCGAAGCCAACGAGCACAGACTGGGATGTTTTCCAGTGCCTTGATATGTTCCGTTCAATGGATTCCACCGACGGTCTTCGACCCGCAAATTTGCCAACTAGGCTGTGATCCTGTTCCCGAAGGCATGAAAGGTGTGCTGCAGGATTAAGTCTTACCACTCTTCGGCCATTTGACATGGATGGCTCCGGGAGTGTGTAGGAGACGATACTTCGTTGTTGCACTGCTTGTGCAAAGGAAACAGGCAAGGCCTGAGCGCCCTCTTGGGTGATCAAGGAGGTGGGGAGCATGGCTGGAGCAGCAGAGGGACCAAGGGCTTCACTTGGAACAGGGCCCTGTGGGGAGGAGGAGAACAGGTGATCAATCGGCGGTATCATGCGCCGGCTTATGTCCCTGATGCGAGCGGCCAGTTCCGTGGGGGGTAGCAGGGAAGGGAGGCCGATGGGGAGGGAGTTGAGGTAAGAGGGGAGGAGGGGGGGGGTGGAGTCATGGGCGGGGATTGGGTGGGGAACTTCATGGAACAGTTGATGGGCCTGGTGAGAAGCAGTAGCGCCGGTGTAGGGGACAGCACAGGAAGAGGGGGGGAGTGGTGGGGGGAATAAGTCACTTGTGGTCCAGGGGGTGAAAGTGAGGCGCCCGGGGATGGGAGAGGGGGGCGAGGAGGCGGAGAGGGCAGCTGTTGCCAGAGAAGGAGGTGGAAGGGGAAGTTGTGGTGGTGGTGGTGGTGGTGGGTAGGGGGCACAGAGGGGGTCATGGAAGGTGGCCAATCCACCTGTCATTGGGTAGAGGGGGGAAAGGGGAGTACAGCGGGGGTGGTCCTGGCCGCCGGCTGGCCGCCGGAGGCGGGAAAGAATTTTTTCCTAGGCGGCAGGTGTTAGGTGGGGGTATTTTAGAGGGAAAAATTCAAATCGCCTGGGGAGGAGGGGGTAAAGTAGGAGAGAGAAAAAACATGAAAAATGAATGGGTTTAGGTTTTAGGGTTAAGGGTTTAGGGTTTAGGGGTTTGAGGTTTGGGGTTTGGGGTTTAGGGTTTTAGGGTTTAGGGTTTTAGGGTTTTGGGTTTAGGGTTTTGGGTTTTGGGTTTTGGGTTTGGGTTTTGGGTTTAGGGTTTAGGGTTTTTGGGTTTTGGGTTTTGGGTTTTGGGTTTTGGGTTTTTTTTTTTTTTTTTGCTCAGTAAGATTGAAATTTTATTGATAATAATAAAGAAGGATTACAAGAGAGGAAGAAGAAAAAAGAGAGTTACATTGGGGTCCAAGAAATTAGTAAAACCTACAATCATGTTAGCCTGTGAGTGCTGGCTACACAGGAATAACACAACATCTGTAGTACTCCATGATGACTAGCTGTATAAAGAGGCGAAAGCACCAAGAGCGCCCCTTTCTGGAAGTAGGGGAGTTTCCAAAGCATACCAATGGCTTTCCTGTGGTCTATGGGAGAGTAAGGCCCAAGACTTTCCTTCCTGAACCGAGGACAAACACCATTTGAAATGCGGAGATGCCATGTAATGGAGGTCCCCTGATGCAATAACCAACCAAAGGATGCCCATGAATGCATGATGTAAGAGATTAGGAGCCTTTGGAGAACCTGTATTGGGGGACTTCATTGGCTTCCTCATTGAGAAAAGGGACAATGGGATCCAGGGGGGTGTGCCAGATGGTTTCGGTTGTCTCGGCAAGTCCAAGGTTGGCTAGTTTGTCGGCTACCCTATTACCCTCTCTGAAAATGTGGGAGATGTGCCAAATGGGTAGATTCCGAAGCATGGAGAGGATGTGATGGACGAGTGTCTGAATCCTGGGGGTGGCCTTAGCTTTCCCCAAGATAGTGTTAACCACAACAAGTGAGTCGGATTCAATCCATAGGGGGCCAGTGAAAAGAGGGTGGGTGTTGAACCATATCATTAGGCCACGGTAGAGGGAATAAAATTCAGCAAACATGTTGGTGTTGCATCTCGTGTTGCACGCATAGCCAAGGAGAAAGAGCCCCATGTGATCTCTAAAGAGGCCACCTGCACCGGAAGGCCCTGGATTGCCCTTTGAGGCTCCATCAGTGTTGCATTTGATCCATGGTGGCTTGGGTTTGATCCATTTAACTTCAATGGGTGGGGTTGGGGGGGAAGGGGAGGTTGGGAGGCCAAGCAGGGAGATCAGCTTGGCCGATTGGGGGTCTAACTTCCAATGGTGCCCGTGGATGGCCATTGCATCACAAAGGGATTTGCTGATGGTGTTGGTGATATGGATAGTATTGGGGGGGGGGGGGTTCACTGAATTTGGCAGCATTTCTGGCTTTCCAGAGTTCAAACAAGCAGAGGAGAAATATCACTTTGCATGCAAGTTTGCCTTTCCTTGGGAGGTTAATAGAAGCACTCCATTGTTTAAGGGCTTGGGCTATGGGTTGCTGCCTGGGAGTAGGGGAATTAGTCCATTTGGATATTTGGGTCCAGACTTGGGAGGTGGCCGAACAGCCAAAGAAGAGGTGGGGTGCATGTTCAATGTGTTGGGAGCATAGGTAACAGCGGGAGGCTAAGGAGAAGCCTCGGTGGTTTGCCCACTCATCGGTGGGGTTTTGTGTAGGAATGCCCTCCAAGCAAACAGACTAGCCCGAGGGGGTATGATGGGGTTCCAAACCAGTGTAGCCCAATTGACTTTAGGGCTGTGCGTGCGAAGGTTGTCCCAACAGGATTTAACAGTAGCTGGGCCTAAGTCATTGTATTCCCAACCTATAGTGTCACCTATCTCATGATTTGGGCGGGGGAGGAGTCTAACATCCTGGAGGACCTCTAGCAAAGCAGGGCAGTGTATCGGAGACAAGTCTCAGTCTCCTTCTTAGTTAATGATCCAATTAACTTTAAGAGAGTTATTGGCAAGGTGTGGGAAGAGGGTTCCTAAGGGCTGGTTTCCTAGCCATCTATCCATCCAAAATCTGATTGTGTTCCCATTTCCAACAATCCACCTGGTTCCCTCCTTGAGGAAATTTTCTAGGCCTTTAAATGATCTCCAGATGCAAGATCCTTCACGGGCCGGTTTGGCATCCCAAATAGGCATGTGGTGAAGGTAACGGGTGTGCATGAAGTGGGTCCAACATGAGTTGGTGGTCATTGCTCTCCAAGCAAGCTTAGCTGGCAAGCCAATTTGACATCGCTGAGCCTCCGAATGCCAAGGCCTCCCTCCTCCTTTGGGGAGCAGATTTTGTCCCAAGAAAGCGGGGGGGAGGCTTGGTTGTTCGGAGAGGGGAACAAGAAGGCTCGCATGAGTTTCTCAAGAGTGGCTATGACGGGGTGGGGGATGGGGAATGAGAGGGCGGAGTATATGGGAATGCTTGAAAGGACATGACGAACTAGGGTGAGGCGACCGGCTTGGGATAAGATTTTTCCTTTCCATCCGGAAAGCCAGTTTTGGAAGGTGGAAATGAGTGGTTGAAACAAGCGGGATTTAGGGGCACCTTGGAAAAGTGGTAGGCCGAGGTAAGTGAGGGGAAAAGAGGCTTCACGAAGGGGGAGGATGTTGAGAATGTGTGGTTTTCTAGTGGCTGTCATACGTCCAAAAACTAGTTGGCTTTTGGTAGGATTGAAAATTTGGCCAGCCGCGGATTGGTAGGTTGAGAATAGGGATTGGAGGGCTTTGGCTCCCCTTTTTGTGGCACGGAGGAAGAGCAAGATGTCATCCACAAAGAGTAGATGGCAAGTAGGTGGGTGTGTTGGGATGTTATAGAGGGGGAGGATGTGCCCGGTGGCAAGTAGGTGGTTGAGGTTGCGGCTAAGAACATCTTGGGCCATGATAAAGAGGGAGGGGGAGAGGGGGTCTCCTTGGCGAATGCCACAAGACATCCCAAAGAAGCCGTGAGGGGAGCCGTTGATGAGAATGGATAGTTTGGGGGTAGAGATGCATTGGGTTATGAGGTTGATGAATGAAGGGGAGAAACCATACTTGAGTAGCACCGCCTTAAGAAAACCCCAATTAAGCTTGTCAAAGGCTTTTGAGATGTCCACTTTGATACACATGGACCCACCATGGAGTTTGAGTTTCATTCTATTGGCAAGTTCATGGGCGAGACATATATTGTCAGAGATGACCCTACCCGGGACATAAGCCACTTGTTGAGGAAGGATTAGCTTATCCAAGAGTGGGCCAATCCTCTTTGCAATGATTTTTGATACAATTTTGTACCAAAGATTACAAAGGCTAATTGGTCGGAAGTCTTTAACGGAGGCGGGATTGGCACATTTAGGAATAAGAACAATAAAGGTAGCATTTGCTGCCTTGAGGATGCTTTTGTCCCTAAAAAAACTTTGGATAGCCATAACCAGGTCCGTTTTGATGATATCCCAACAAGTGTGGTAGAAGTAACTTGAAAATCCATCCGGGCCAGGTGCACTAGATGATTTAAGGGAGAAAGTGACATGTTCAATTTCCTCTGTGGAGGGGATGCAGGTGAGGGTGGAGTTGTCAGAGGGGGAGACAATTCTAGGAACTGCCTCCAGCAAACTCAGGTCCATTGGGGAGGGCGTGGCCTTATAGGTTGTCATGAAGTGGTGGAGGAGGGAGTCCTTTATGAGGGTGTCATCAGTGATGATGTTAGAATCAACAGTGAGAGAGTTAATCCTATTGAAGGATCTCCTAATCTGAGTGGAGGTATGAAAGAAAGAGGTGTTGCGGTCTCCTTCCTTCAACCATTTGATCCTGGACTTTTGTCGCCAGTGGGATTCTTCTTGGGTGAGTGCATTGTGGAGATGTGCTTTGGCTTCAGCTAGAAGGGATGGGGGGTTAAGGGTGGCTCCACTGTCAAGGGCTGTCTCAAGGTAATTGATTGTGTTTTCAGCATGGGCAACTTTCTGGGCTAGGAGACGAAAGACTGTTTTGTTCCATTCCTTAAGGTCCAGTTTGAGCCTGCGAAGCTTTTGGTGGAAGTTAAATTGGGGGGTTCCTCTAGTAACCAGTGGTTTGTTCCATGAGGTTGCGACACACTCAAGGAAGGTGGGGTCTTCAGTCCACATTTTTTCAAATCTGAACTGGGGTTTGGGTCGAGGGGAAGGTGACATAATCAAGTGGATGGGTTTGTGGTCAGAGCAGGTGCATGAGAGGTGAGTGAGGGAGGTGGCTGCAAAAGTATGCAGCCAGTGGTGATTCACGAAGGCTCTCTCCAGCCGTGCTGAAATCCTAGCAAGGTCGTGTCTATTGTTTGTCCATGTGAATCGGGGGCCACTGAAGCCTATGTCAATAAGGCCCGCATTCGAGACGGCGGAGGAGAAATCTAGTGAGGAGTGGGGGTTGGGGGGGTTGCCTCCTCTTTTGTCAGAGGTGGAGGTGACTGCATTGAAGTCGCCAATGATACACCATGGAAAGGTAGACATGGTAGGGGAGAGGGCCGCAAGAAGGTCCCAAAGAGGTCTACGAAGGCTCCTGCGTGTTTTTGCATATATGCAGGATAAAAAACATGTAGATGCCAGGGGTGATGTGGTAGAGGGGAGGGGAGAGAACATGCAGTGTATGAGTTGTGGGGAAGAAAAAATAACTTGAAAGTGTGAAAAACAATGTGATTTTGCAAAAACCCAAATTGTTCCCAGTGAGTTGGGGGCGCCATTGTGTATGAACATGTCAAAATTGCCATGATGAGTGATGAATGATGAGTGAGTGAGGGTGTTTGTGCAAGGTTCAGAGATAATGAGGATGTCCGGGTTATACCTTCTGAGAAGCCTACGGGTAGCCCTTTTGGTTGGAGAGTTGGCGACTCCTCTCGCATTCCAGAAAAGGATGTTAGACATTGGTCAAGGGTGTTGGCCCGCCCTTCTGCGGGTTGTGACGCCTTCTCCTGTTGGTAGGGGGGCCTGTTTGCGTGCTTGCTTGGTTCCTTGCCTGGCGGACTTCCGGTACGGCACGATGGAGAATGTGGGGTCTTTAGAGGAAGAGGAGTCAGATGTGGAGGGGGTCGGGTTTGTCTGCGCCAGTTGGGTGTCATCTCTCGAGGAAGAGTTGAAGTCGAGGGAGGTCTTCGTCTCGCCACGGGTTATCGCTCCTGAAGATGTGTTGGGGTCGAAGGAGGACAACCCCGTTGCCTGGAGTGCCGCTTCCGAGGAGTCGCCGGGGGATGGCGTCGCCGTTATGGGATTCCGGGCTCCCGATTTGGAGTTGGGGTCGAGGGAGCCCAGCGTGTGATCAAGAGATTCTGCTCCCGAGGATATGGTGGTGTCCAGGGAGGTCTTCGCCGCAACAAGAGAGGAGTCCGAGTCAGAAGAGATGGGGACCGAGAGTGAGGTCAGGCAGGGGAAGGGCGGGTTTGTGGGGGTTGGTGCAGGGATTAGTGCGGGTATATCGGATGGGTGAGGGCCTAGGATGGATGTACGGGGTGGGGGGTGGGGCATGGCCGATGGGGGAATGAGGGTTTCCCAGTCGTCATGGGGGGGGGGGGCGTCCGAGGAGATGGGGGCATTGGCGTGTGGGTTATCAAGGATAGGGGCGATGGAGGCCAGGATGGAGTCCGGGAAGGTAGCCATGTCCAGTGGTGGGAGTGTAGGGGGTGGGCGTGATGGGTTTCCCGGCTCCGGAGAAGGAAGGGTAATAGAAGGGGGTGATGTGGGAGGGGGGCGATAGAAAGGGTTTTGGTGAGGAGAGGTGGGCCAAACGGATGGGGAATGTCCAGTGGGGGTTGGCATAGAGGGGGGGGGGTGGGCCAAATGGAGGCTGGGATGTCCAGTATGGGCGGGTGAATCCATTGGCCCAAGTGGTTTAGGGGCCAAAGGTAGCGGGCTTCGAATAGGACCCCATGGTGGAGGGGTGGTTGTGGGCCGAGGGGTAGAGGAGCATGGGCTGGATTGGAGGGCATGAAGTCGCGGGCCAGTGATAGTTGGGCCCAGGGCAGCCACGCCTTCAGCAAAAGAGACCTTTGGGGCATCATGTGGGCTCGATGAAGTAGGAATTGTTGGCCCATGTGGAACAGTGTGTAGGGGTGTGGGGTCTGATCGTCCATCAAGGGTAGTAATTGCTGGCCCACGTGTAACACTTGGAGTTGCATTTACCATTACAGCAGGCCTGAAAGGTGTTTGATGGAATGTGGAGGGGGCTAAAGGATCTTCTGAAGGGGTTGCTCCAGCCTTTTGCGGGGGTTGTTGATGGTCAATCATAGGGCCTTTACCTTTGTCTTTTTTGGTGCGGTGGGGGCAGGACCAGGTCGGGTGACCCATCTGGTTGCATGAAGTGCAAGGAGATGGGAGATTTTCATATTCCACCAGTATTTGCAGAATGCCTTCTGAGGTGATTACTTCAATGTGTTGGGGGAGATCCATGGCGGGGTTGAGTTCGATGCAGATGCGCGCATATGTGAGTCTTTTTAGCGTGAGGGTGAATTCGTCGATGCGGAGGGGCTTGCCGATTGCTTTGCCAATCGTGAAGAGGAGATCAGGGCTGAAGAGCTCAAAGGAGATGTTGCGTAGGCGAACCCAAATCGGGACGAGGGTGGGGAAGTCTTCATTGGGGTCAAATTTGGCATCCCATCTTTTGAGCCTCAGTACATTGTCGGAGAGTGACCATGGCACCGCCTGTAGGACTTCCACGAGATCATTAAAATGCTGAAAGCCGAAGCGGAAACAGCCATTGGGGCCGAGTCCCACTAGGACGGGGAGTTTGGTGCGCCAGGTAGCCACAACGAACCGCTCAACTGCTTCAATAGATGGTCTTCGGCCGGCAAACTTTCCTACTAGGCAGAGGGCATGTTTATGAAGGCTGGCTTGGTGCGCTTCCTTGTTAAGACACACTATCCATTTCCCATTACCGATAGAGGGCTACGGAAGGATATAGGAGGGGTGGCTTTGTTGAGATAGGGCTTGGGTAAAGGACATTGCCCGCATGGTGTTTGTTGTACCCAGTGCCGGGGGAGGAGCCAAAGATGTTGGGGGGGGGGGGGGGTGAGGCTGGTGGTGGGGGGGAAGCGGGCGGGATAGGGTTTTTGGGAGGAGATGCGAAGTAGTGAGGGATGGGGGGGATCATGGTGCGGCTGATATGTCGTATGCACGCTCTGCGCTCCGCTGAAAGGAGGGAAGACAGGCCCTGCGGATGGACATTGGGGGTACTGGGGGGATGGTGGAGGGGGGTGCATTGTGTTGGGGTGGGGGGTTGGTAGGTGGAGGGGGGCGCGTTGTGTTGGGGTCCAATTCCACCGCGGGGAGGGGGGTACCGTGGGCGACATGATGGGCTAGTGAGTGGGGAAAATGGTCGAACACAGATGGGGCGTGCCGGGGTTCCGGGATCTGCGGAGTGATGTCCAGGTGTGGTTTCAGGGGATTAGGGGGGGGGGAACAAGTCGTTGGAGGTCCAGGGGGCTTGCAATAGATGGAGTA
Organism: Acorus calamus; assembly: GCA_030737845.1. NCBI lineage: Eukaryota > Viridiplantae > Streptophyta > Magnoliopsida > Acorales > Acoraceae > Acorus > Acorus calamus. The sequence goes on along the minus strand of CM060878.1, from coordinate 28,306,831 downwards.
ACGAGTGAGGGTGCAGGGGGCGGCCATGTCTTGCCTGAGCCGTCGGAGAGGGTGACAATGCCACCGGAGGGGGGGGGGATGCGGGGAGCATGGGGTCGTAGAAGGTGGTCGATCCAACGCAAGCTGAAGAGGAGGTTGATGTAGATCAGCCTTTACCGAAGAGAATCAGAAAGAGCAAGTCCTTTGGGCCAGACTTCGTGACGTACAATGTCGAAGGAGATCCACAATCGTTCGAGGAAGCGATGAAGTCTAGAGATGCTCATCTCTGGAGGGAGGCCGTGAATGACGAGATGGAGTCTATCATGGCGAATGGCACGTGGGTGCTGGTGGATCTTCCAAGAGGAGCCAAACCGATCGGCTGCAAGTGGGTCTTCAAACGAAAGCTCAAAGCCGATGGTTCTGTGGAGAAGTTCAAGGCCCGACTGGTTGCAAAGGGTTTCACTCAGAAGGAGGGAGTCGACTTCTTCGACACCTATGCACCAGTTGCTCGTATCTCAACCATCCGAGTATTGGTTGCTCTATCCGCAATCAATAAGATGGTGGTCCATCAAATGGACGTGAAGACGACCTTTCTGAACGGAGATCTGACGGAGGAGATCTATATGGAGCAACCAGAAGGCTTTCTCATCAAAGGTCTCGAAGGCAAGGTATGCAAGCTCGTCAGATCTTTGTATGGATTGAAGCAGGCTCCTAAGCTATGGCATGAAAAGTTTGACAAAGTCATTCGAGAAAAGGGATTCATCGTAAGTGAATCCGACAAGTGTGTCTATAGCAAGTTTGCTGATAATCGAGGCGTGATAGTATGTCTCTACGTCGATGACATGCTGATCATTGGCACTGACTTGGAGAGTGTGAAGTCAGTGAAGAGCTTTCTCTCCTCAAAGTTCAGCATGAAGGACATGGGACCTGCTGATGTGATTCTGGGAATCAAGATAGTGAGGTCAAACACTGAGTTTGGTCTGACTCAGTCTCACTATGTAGAGTAGATACTAAAGAAGTTCGGATACTTCGATCTTCCAGAAGTTCCGACTCCGTACGACTACAACAAGAAGCTGAAGGCCAATGATGGAGAACCTGTGAAGCAGCTCGAGTACTCTAGCGTCGTCGGAAGCTTGATGTACGCGATGAGTTGCACGAGGCCGGATATTGCCTATGCTGTAGGCATGTTGGGCAGATTCTCAAGTAATCCTGGAAAAGCTCATTGGGAGGCGATTCAGAGGGTTATGAGGTATCTGAAAGGCACAATGAACTATGGGTTGTTCTACTCCGGTTATCCCTCGATCGTGGAAGGCTTCAGCGACGCAAGATGGTGCTCAGATCTGGACGAATCCAAATCGACTGGCGGTTATGTGTTCACCTTGGGTGGAGCCGCAGTATCTTGGAAATCAAAGAAGCAGTCCGTGATTGCACAGTCGTCGATGGAAGCAGAATTTTATGCACTGGCAACAGCTGGAGATGAAGCTGAATGGCTGAGAAATCTCCTGTATGATCTTCCATTGAGTAGAAAAGAGAAATGCGAGATCTCTATCTATTGTGACAACCAGGCGACTAGTGTTGTTGTTGAGAATGGCTTGTTCAATGGAAGAAAAAGGACTGTTCGTCTGAAGCACGGCTATCTGAATGAGTTGATTCGAGATGGCGTGATGTCAGTGGTCGATGTCAGATCTTTAGGGTTTAGGGTTTAGGGTTTAGGGTTTAGGGGTTTAGGGTTTAGGGTTTGGGGTTTGGGGTTTGGGGTTTGGGGTTTAGGGTTTGGGGTTTGGGGTTTAGGGTTTAGGGTTTTAGGGTTTAGGGTTTAGGGTTTAGGGTTTAGGGTTTTAGGGTTTAGGGTTTAGGGTTTTAGGGTTTTAGGGTTTAGGGTTTAGGGTTTTAGGGTTTAGGGTTTAGGGTTTAGGGTTTTGGGTTTAGGGTTTAGGGTTTAGGGTTTTGGGTTTAGGGTTTTGGGTTTGGGGTTTAGGGTTTAGGGTTTAGGGTTTTTTTTTTTTGCTCGGTAAGTGAAATTTATTTAAGTAAAAAGAAAGGAGTTACAAAAGTGGGGTTACAGAGAAGAAGATACATGGGGGCTAACTAGAGTAGCCCAATGTACCACAAAAAACCTGTTAACCTAGTTACAAGAGGACACTTCGCAAAAATACAATATCATCAAAAGGAAAAAAGGTTGTACAAAAACAGCCCAAGGTAGGGGTAATCCAAGGCTTAGAGTGTGTCTCTACGGGCCTGAAAGTTCTTGGACCTGGACCTGTCATGATGTGCCTTGAGATGGGCTGCCACCTGAGCTGAGGAGAGAATGAGTGGCCTGGATGCCGTAGGAGGAGGCCAGATGAGGAGCCGGTCCTGCAAGGGATGACATGGGGGCTATGCGGTCCAACAAACTAATCAATCCCAGGTCCACCGATATAAGCCAGCCATAGTGATGTCCGACCACAACAAACTCTCCCAAGAATGCATTATGAAGCATGCAACCTGGGGTTGGATGGAGGACTATGCAACCAAAGTTAGGATTTAGGAAACCTATATTGTGGAACCTCATTAGCGTCATCATTAAGGAGATGTGCCATGGGAGCAGGGGGATACCAGAAAATAGTCTCTTTAGGGTCACTAATCCCCATAGAAGCCAACTTGTCCGCTGGCCTATTGCCCTCCCTAAAGATGTGGGAAATATGCCATCCAGAAAGTTTTCCAAGAAGTAAAAGGATGTGGTGCACATAGGGGCAAAATTGTGTGGTAGCTTTGGATTTTCCTAAAATAGTGTCAACCACAAGGGTTGAATCACTTTCAATCCAGATAGACCCAGTGTAGTGTGGATGGAGATCAAACCAAAGTGAAAGACCTCTAAATAGGCCATAAAATTCAGAGAAGGAGTTAGTGTTTCTCTTAGTGTTGCAGCAAAACCCAATGAGGAATGAAGCAAGGTGGTCTCGAAAGAGTCCACCCGCACCCGAGGGACCTGGGTTACCATGGGAGGCCCCATCAATATTAAGTTTAATCCAGGGGGGCTTAGGTTTTTTCCAAATGACTTCTAAAGGGGGGCAGCAGGGGGATGCCGCAAAGGGCAGCCCAAGGGAGGATATAAGGGAGGTGGTTTGACCATCAAGTTGCCAATTAGCCCCATGGAGAGCAATAGCATTACAAATGCTTTTCCGTATAGAATTGGTCATGTGGGGAATGTGAGGGGTAGTGTCATTGAACTTGGAAGCGTTCCGAGCATTCCAAATTTCAAATAGACAAAAAAGAAAGATGACCTTGCAAACAAGTTTACCCTTTCTAGGAAGAGTAATGGATTTAACCCAAGTACTTAGAGCCTTAGAAAGAGGGAGAAGCCTAGGGAGGTCAGCATGAAGCCAAGTTGCAATGGTGTCCCAAATGGGAATGATTGCTGGGCAGTCAAAGAAAATGTGAAGGGCAGTTTCTTGGCTACTGTGGCATAGGTGACAACGAGAGGCTAATGAAAAACCTCGCCTAATGGCCCAATCATCAGTGGGGGTCCTTTTGAGGAAGGCCCTCCAAGTGAACAGGCAAACTCTTGGGGGGAGAATTGGGTTCCAAACTATGTTAGCCCAGCTAACCTTGGGATGATGGTGCCTAAGAGCATCCCAGCAGCTTTTGACACAGGCCGTACCTAAATCATTGTGTATCCAACCCAAACAGTCCTCCCTATCCAAGTCAGGGGGAGGGAGTAGCCTAACATCCTGGAGGATGTCTATAAGGGCTTGGCAGCCCACCCTAGAAATGTCCCAATCCCCATTGTCATTAATGATCCAGTTGACTTTTTGGTGTGGGTTGGCAAGATGGGGGAACAAAGTGTAAAGAGGTTGGTCTCCAACCCATTTGTCCATCCAAAACCTAATCCTATTACCATTCCCCACAATCCAACAAGACCCTTCAAAAAGGAAATGTTGCAGACCTTTAAAAGATCTCCAGATACAAGAGCCCTCCCTAGCTTGTTTAGCCTCCCAGATGACCTTGTGATGAAGGTAGCGAAAGTCCATGAATTGAGCCCAACAAGAGTTGGAGGTCATCACTTTCCAAGCTAGCTTAGCTTGGCAAGCAAGGTTGACATCTTTTAATCTTCTAATTCCAAGGCCTCCTTCCTCCTTGGGGGCACAAATATTGTCCCAAGGGATTGGGATGGAGACATGGGGATCAGAAGAAGTGAAAAGGAAAGCCCGCATGAGTTTCTCAAGGATGGCAATAGTTGTGTTTGGGATGGGAAAGGACAAGGCCGAATAGATGGGAATACTAGAGAGAACATGGCGAACTAAGATGAGTTTACCTGCTTGTGAGAGGGTTTTATTTTTCCAACCGGCAAGGCGTTTGCGAAAGTGATCAATGAGTGGGAGGAATAAACGGCTTTTGGGGGCTCCTTGGAAGAGAGGAAGGCCAAGGTAGGTTAGGGGAAAAGAGGCTTCAAGGAGTGGGAGGATGGATAGGATTTGGCTTTTCCTAGGAGATGTCATACGACCAAAGATAATTTGACTTTTATTGGGATTGAAAAGTTGACCAGCTGCTAGTTGATAGGAGGAAAAGAGGTTATGGAGGGCATTAGCACCACGTTGAGTGGCTCTAAGAAAAAGAAGGATGTCGTCCGCAAAGAGGAGGTGACAGGTGGGCCGGTTGGGGGGATTGGAGTAGAGGGGAGTGATATCGCCATTGGAAAGTAGGAGGTCAAGGTTGCGACTAAGGATGTCTTGCGCAAGGATGAAGAGGGAGGGGGAGAGGGGGTCTCCTTGGCGAATGCCACAAGACATGCCAAAGAAACCATGGGGGGAACCATTGATGAGGATGGAGAGTTTGGGAGTGGAGATGCATTGGGTAATGAGGTTAATGAATGAAGGGGAGAATCCAAATTTAAGCAATGCCGCGGTGAGAAAACCCCAATTTAGCTTATCAAAAGCTTTAGAGATGTCAACTTTAATGCACATGGAACCACCATGAAGCTTGACCTTCATACGATTTGCAAGTTCATGGGCTAAACAAATATTATCAGAGATAGATCTACCCGGGACATAGGCAACTTGTTGGGGGAGAATGAGTTTGTCCAATAGGGGAGCTATCCGACGAGCAATGATTTTGGACATGATTTTATACCAAAGATTGCAAAGACTTATAGGCCTAAAGTCTTTAACCGAAGTGGGGTTACTACATTTAGGGATAAGGGCAATAAAGGTAGTGTTGGCAACCTTGAGGATGCGCCGATCTCTAAAGAAGCTTTGGACTGCATTAACTAGGTCATCACGAATAATTTCCCAACAAGAGTGGTAGAAATATCCAGAGAAACCATCTGGCCCAGGGGCACTAGATGATTTGAGGGACATTGTTACCTCTTCAATTTCTTTAGCAGTGGGGATGGCAATGAGAAGGTCATTGTCGGCTCTATTGACCAACGTGGGAACAACATCAAGTAATCTAAGGTCCAAAGAGTTGGGGGGAGCATCATAAGAGGAGGAGAAGTGTTGAAGGACAGTGTCCTTGATTATACTTTCATCCGTAATGATGTTAGTTCCAACTAAGAGAGAATTTATCCGATTAGTGGATCTACGAACCCGGGTGGATGTGTGAAAGAAGGAGGTATTTCTATCCCCTTCTTTAAGCCAAGAAATTCTCGATTTTTGTTTCCAAAAGGTTTCCTCTTGGCAAATCGAGTTATGAAGGGCAGCTTTGGCCTGAATAAGAGAGGACGGGGGCTCAAGAGGAATGCCATTGTCAAGATCCAATTCTAATTGGAGCACTAAGCTTTCAGCTTGGACAATCTTTTGTGTAAGAATTCCAAAGACAGATCGATTCCAATGTTGGAGATCACATTTGAGCCTTTTAAGTTTCGAGTGAAACATGTATTGAGGGGTTCCTAGAGAGACAGGCCGAGCCCAAGAAAGGGCTACAGTGGAGAGAAAGGAAGGGTCCTCAATCCACATTTTCTCAAACTTAAAAGGTGTGATTGGTTTAGGGGCATGGGAAACAGAGAGGAGGATGGGTTTGTGATCCGACCCCACATAGGCAAGGTGAAAGAGGGTGGAGGCATTAAAGTGGCTGAGCCACACATGGTTGACAAAGGCTCTGTCGAGCCTAGCTGAGATCTGTGCAAGGCCTAGCCTGTTGTTGGACCAAGTAAACCGGGGACCTTGAAAGCCAATATCAATGAGACCAGCCATCCCCATCGCATTATTAAATTCTACCATGGATTGAGAATTGGGGGGGGGGGGGCGACCACCGCGCTTTTCAGTGGTCATGGAGATTGCATTGAAATCTCCAATAACACACCAAGGGACATTGGACATAGGGGGGGACATGGCGTCTAAGAGGTTCCACAAAGGTTGTCTAAGCCTACGTTGAGTTTTAGCATAAATGCAAGAGAGGAAACATGGAGGATGAGAATGCAAAGCAGGGAGGGGTGTGAACATGCAGTGAATAATTTGTGGGGATGAAAATATGATTTGAAAGGTGGAAAAACTCTGTGATTTTGCAAAAACCCAGATTGAATTGCCATTCGAGTGAAATGTGTCAAAGTGCCCATGGTTGAGAATGTATGCAGAATGAGCAGGAGAGTGAGTCCATGGTTCGCTAACTATCAGGATGGCTGGAGTATACCTGCGAAGTAAACGTCGGATTGACCGTTTGGTGGGAGCATTCGCGACCCCACGAGCATTCCAGTAGAGGATGCTGTCCATCGATCAAAGATTTTTGCCCGCCCTACTGCGAGTTTTGACACCATCCACAGAGTTGGTTGAGGAGATTTTGCGAGCTTGCTTGGATGTCTTCTTGAAGGGTACCATTGTGAAGGAGGGATCGCCAGATGAGGAAGAGCTTGTGCTGTCCAGATCGATGCTGTGCAAGGGGTGTTTCGAGGATAGAGGGGGAACATCAAGCCCCAAGGCATGTGAGGGAGGAGAGGGAACTGCTGCTGCTGTTACGCCCGGAGAGAGGACCGTTGCTGCTGTTTCGCCCGGAGAGGGAACCATTGCTGCCATTGCTGCTGTTACGCCCGAAGAGGGATCCGCTTCTGTTGTCATGCCCGGAGAGGAGTGGTTGTCGAGGGAGGCCCTGAACTGGAAGGAATGCTCGTCTACGGAAGAAGGGCTGCCATTGAGTGGGGTCTTGTCTGCGCCTACCTGGGTTGAGCCACCAGATGCCGAAGAGCTATCAAGAGGGGACTCCGATCCCGAGGAAATCGGAGTCGAGACTGATGTGATGCAATGCAAATGAGAAGGGGATTTAAAGGGGGGAAGAGGGGGAGTGAAGAGGAGGGATTTTTGGAGGGGGGAGAAGGGCAGGGCCCAAGGATGGAGGGAATGGAGAGGGGAGGGGGATGAGAGGGAGCAGCTATGGCAAGGTCAATGAGGGTCCCCAGGGGGGAATCAGGGCAAATGGAGTCGGCTGAAGAAATGGGCTCAGCCCATTCTTCAAGAGAGGGGATGGGTCCAGAGGGGGGAGGGACAAAACCTTGGGGATTATCCAGTAGGGGTCCAATGGTTTGAAGGATGTGGGCTGGAATCTCATCCACTAGGTGGGCCAGGGATTCAGGTTGGGCTATAGTGGTAGAATGGGCTGCAAGTGGGCCAGATGGGGGAGCAAAGGGGGATGGGCCAGATGGTGCGAGCAAGGGGTTCAGTGTAGGAGATCCAATAGGGGAATGAGGCCCAAAGAAGTGAGAAGCCCCAGGGATTTCATGGGAAGGAACTTGTGAAGGGGGCCCATTGTGGGAGAACTGACTTGGGTCCAAGGCAGTCAGTGTAGTCAGTGCAGAGGGGAGAATTTGCTTACCCCGAGCCAAGATTCGTGGGGAGGTGACATTGTTGGCTAATTGGAGATGCCCGTCAGGTGTTTGAGCATCAGTCTCTACGCCACCCATGTGGGCCACATGAGCACCAGTAGCACCAACATGAGTCACCTGAGTCGCCTTGGCACTAGTACCAACTGCACCAGCCACAGCTACACCAGCCACGGCAGCACTAGCCATAGCTGCGCTTGTGCGGCCACCTGCCTGTGCCCCAGCACACCTCTCAACTGTACCCAGATCACAATGTGAATGGCCCCTAGGGGACTTGAGGATACCCTTTCCTTTGTCAGGTGT
>CM060878.1:27515991-27567206 GCA_030737845.1 Acorus calamus | reverse complement strand
TTGGGCATTGCATTGCAAGCAGAATGGCATGATAGATCAAATCATCGATCCAAAATTGAAGGATGACATATCCCCAGATAGTTTGGAGAAGTTTGTGGAGGTGGCAGAGAAATGCTTGGCCGGTCTGGGGATCGAACGGCCATCGATGAGCGATGTGTTGTGGAATCTTGAAGTAACACTCCAGATGCACAGTAATTTTGAAATGGGAGAATCTAGTTTTGACCCAACTTCAATTTCCAGGTACGAAGGAATGACGAGCTCAATTGTTGTTAATGGAGACTCTGTGTTCTCAGATTTGAGGAGCCCAAAAGGCGGTGATATCCATCAAACCATGTTCACTTGAATTTATTTTATTTTGAGAAATATTTGAAGTCTCTTATTTATTAATTGGAATAGAAAACAGAGTATACGACCACCATTCTTTCTCATCTATTTATTTAATAATCTAAAGCAGGAGAAAAACAATAATAAGACTTGATCCATGTTAATCTCTATTAAAAAAAAAGAATTATCGAATTATATAAAACTGAAATAACTATTAATATTATTGATGAAACAAAACTAAAATAACTATCCATATTATTGATAAAATAAAATAATCAAGTCCATGAACTCAATTAGCCTCAATTAAGAAACTAATAAAACATGATTATAGAATTTACTAAAAATAGAAACTATTAAACGAATTATAATTGCCAAGAAATTGAGATCTACAATCAATCTGAATTGATTGCAATCAATTTTGTTGTGTGTAAAAAACAGCTCTAAATGATTACCATATATAAATTCACTTATTTAATTCCTCTATTAAATACATCTAGTGGAATTTTGTGAATTTTGTTGATAAAATTGTTTTTCATTTCTGGACTGCTTATTGTAATTTAATCTCTCTAGCAACATGTTGACCACGATTTGTGAGCTTTATACATTATTAAATTATAAGCTCTCCATGTAACAATGATGTGATGGACTAGGAAGGAATTATAAACGAAAGGATATGGGAAAAATTTAGTCCACAAATTACTCTTTCATATTGGGATTTCATAGTTGTCGATGTGACATTATGGGTCTTCGGAGACTTTGACATCAATTGCTGGAGTCCCATAATAATTGTTAACGCTTCCTGTTATTAATTTATAACTGCATCTAGTCTATCTGGTGTATCTTAATGTCGTTTTGCTTCCAATTATGTGGTTTTTCTAATAATAATAAGTCTTGCTAATAAAATATGAAAATTCATCAATTGTGTGAAATTTTTTTTTGATTTATTGTGATTGTGTATTGATCAGTTCTTAGCATTAGAGATGTTGGATAAGGAGTTTGGGACTATTTTATGAAGTTGGCACATCTGGATTTATTTATTTATTATTTTTAAAGGATTTATTTATTTATTTATTATTATTTTTTAAAACATTGTGTAGGGTCTATTATTTTTTAACCACCATTGAGTGCTCCAGTCCACAAGCACAAGCCGAAAAAAAAAAGTATGTTAAAAGCAAGAGCAGAAAAATAGGTAGAACCAATCGTACGAGAGAAAAGTATGGTAGATATAACCATGTCCACAATTACTTTTTACAGAGGTCCACAATAACCATGTCCACAATTAGTTTTAGGGCGCAGATATTTCTACCCACGGGAGTTCTTTAACCCACCCCTTGCAAATAAAAAAAATGTGATTTTTAAGAGGTAAACACACTCTGATCTATCCGACTTTGTAAAGTCAACCATTATGTCACATGTCAACATCACATAGTTGAACTGGTCACAGAGACGTAAGACTCTCTCTGCGATCCATTTGACTTTGTATAGTCGTCAGTTTTATACTCCGTTCGACATCATAGAGTCGAATATGTCACAAAAACCTAAGACTCTCATATGACCCATTCGACTTGGTGAAATTGTCAATTATGCAGTATTTTAAAACCCAACCTCATCTGTCTGGTTGAACTAGTTAAACATTCATCCGCTTTGAATTCCGGTTCGATTTACCCATATAACCTGATGATATAAAAAATTGATAAAACTCAATCAACCCACTGATTGAACTAACAGTTTTTGTGAACCGGCTGTGGGTTGATTATATCGAATGGTTTTTTATTCATAGAAATTGTGATTAATCACTTATTAAAATATGAAATGTAATACAAAGTTTAGATTTTATATACTAAAATCATGTTATGATTTTAAGTAAAACCTTTATGCAATTTTTTTAAAAAATATTTTAAATTTTTATTTAGTAATGATAATTAAAAAAAATATTATATTATAATTGAGGTGGATGTTTTCTCCCTTTAGTTAAATTTGTAATTCTTGTGGGAAATAAACTTCAGAGGATAACTTTTTTAGAGATTTTAGTGATAAAAAGAACTTAGACTATATCAATGACTATGTCTTTAGAGTGCTAGTGCACGATCTTTTTATAGGCTGCCTACGTACCCCTGGGGATTAAACCACACGTAGTTCTTGAATTACCCTTGTAACTGCATTGCCATTAAGTGTTTAGTGGGATTTTTTTTCAGGGAAACGTCCCTAGTATTTATGTTCCACCTCGGCTCTTGATTATCCGCGTTCTGCTGGTAGTGGGCCTTAAGTACCAACTTGGCAGTTACAGACGTTAGTGGTTCTCTGACCGTTTCTTCATTCTGCTCGGGGTCTCTTGCTGTACTCGCCCGTACGTTACAATTTCGAGTATGTATGCGAGGAGTAAGGTCGACCGACCAGACCTCTGGTCTGGTTGTGCATTATACTGCTTGAGGTGACATTCGCTCACGAGGTGTCCGACTGTCCGACTAGACCTTTAGTCTAGCCGTGCCTACACATCAGAGGATGTCATCATGAGGTTGCCTGACTTGGATCGGGTCTTGTGGGCCCCGAGTCAGATAACTCATGTCTGTTTTGTCTTGACACGTGTACTAACGCAAATTTTTACCTCCACAATAATTATGTCACGGTTTAAATCTGGTTGACCCAATAGTTGAACCAGTGGCCTTTGACTTGTTTTTTTTTCTGGTTCGTTGAATGGTTCAATTTTTAAAACATTGCAATTATTTCACAGGTTGACATCACATAGTCAAACTGGTCCCAGAGACCTAAGGGTTATAAAAAGATATCCGAACACTACATCAAATGATCTGCCTTTTATGATACTGAACAACGCACCATTGTTTGAAGATATCTTTTAATTGAGAATGCTATAACACGTGAACACATTGTTGAAAACACAAAGTCGAATGGGCCGTAGAGAGGGCCCTAGGTCTCTGTGACCAGTTCGATTCTGTGATGTCGATCTGTGAAATAATGAACAACTTCAGAAAGTCGAATAGATCACAGAGAAAACATTAGGTTTTTGTTACCTGTTCGACTTTGTGATGTCAAACATATTATATAATTGATGATTACACAAAGTCGAATGGGTCACAGAGATGACTTTATGTTTCTGTGACTAGTTCGACTCTGTGATGTCGACCTGTCGGCCTGTGACATATTGGATGACTTCACAAAGTCGAAGAGTCGGAGTGGGTTCATTCCTTAAAAAAATCACATTCTGATTTTTTTGAGAGGGGTGAGGTGAATAGCTCTGTATGTGTGGGAACATCGGTGCCCTACTTTTAACAGAGGTCCACGATACCATTAGCGTGATACCACATGATTGTAGGGGCATATCTGTAAAATGCAAAATATGCAAACCAGATATTAGGAAAAAGAAGAAGAGAAGACACCCAGTCTCTCCCGAAGGAGAACCTCTTGAGATCTTTTCTTCTCTCTCTTTCGCTGTTTTTCAATCGACATGGATACGAAAGCACGCGAAGGCACACTATAACTCCATTGGGACCTCGACTTCCTCCTACTCGCACGTGCCGGGGTGGCCTCAAACACACGTGTGTCAGCTCAATCGCTCGCTGTGGTATGTGGCCCCCCTCTCTCCACCCCCAACTCGACCCCCCTTACCAGGTTTCAATCTCTACCCTCTCTATTTTCAGATCCGTAGATCCTGTTGCAAAATGTGATGGTAACCGTCCATTGATATCCTTATAAACAAATATTTTCTCACTCTAATGTTTAATTTCTGACAATATTTTTCATGGAACAAACCCTAGGTAAAGAATCACAACACCATATGGTAGTATCTTTCATGAAGACTAATGCCCTCTAATTAAAATCCATAAAAGAGGAGGAATATAAGTCACAGTAGCCTTTGTTCTCTAATTTCTATTGGACCCAGGAAGACCTACCTCGTGTGGTAGAAACTTAAAAAACAGGACTGGAAGCATTACTAGACATTGGTTTCTGCAAGAATCTCAAGCCAAATCTCTGGATGGTCATGTCCCAATTAACTTGGCTAAGGTGACTGATTCTGAACTTTTCTAGACAACATGTTTTGTTGTTATGTTCAATCAAAACAATTAATTCTGTTATTTGTAAAAAAGAAAAAAACAGCTTTGAACAATTACCACACATATTTAATTCCTCCATTAAATACACTTCAACAGGTCCACGTCCACTGACTTGGAATTTTGAGATTATGTAGTTTGGTTTATGCTACATCTGCTTTTTCTAAGCTTGTCGATGGGTAGAGTCTAGATTCAGACACCTTCCAATAAAATATATAAAATGTCAGACCTAATATGAACTCGATCTAAATGACCAAATCATTAAAACCAGTTTGGTCTGGATCTACCCAAATTTGATCCTATGGATCTGATGGACTAATGCTGTATTTTTAAAAAAGAAAATGTTAGACTCAATTATTTTTATCAACCAAGACTGAGATCACACATGTTTTTATTTTTTAAAAAATATTAAATTTTATCTAATGAGGTATAAACTTTGATAAAAAGTGTATTAAGCTTCATTTTGAATTGAATGAACTCATTTTTAATAAGTGTAAAAAAATATTTAATGAGATATATACTTCATATAATAAAATATATACCCCACTTAATTTTTAACGAGGTATATAAGACTGTAAATAAAAACTAACTATAACAACGCCCTTAAAAACATTGGTGATCCATTCCTATGGGCTATCCCCTGGCCCAACCCAACTAATTTTACTAATGGGCATGTGACGTGTTTAACCCAAATCCAATTATACATGTTATATATTATTTTTAAAAAATGTTAGACTTAGTCACCAACCAAAACTTAGATCTTACATGTTTTCATTTAAAAAAAATAGTAAACATCATCTAATGAGATATATGCTTTGATAAAATGTGTACATCGCTCCATTTTGAATATAATGAACCCATTTTTAATAAGTGTAAGAAAATATTTAATGTGGTATATACAACATCTAACTAAGTATATGTTTCACTATATTTTTAAAGTGGTATATATGATTGTGTTTTGGACTGAGAAAAAAACCGAGTGTAACAACACTCATTATTTTTTGAAAAATGTTCAATATAATTTTTTTTCAGTCTCATTTTCAAGCTACTAATGTTTTAATTTTTTTAAAAATAGTATATCTTAATGTAATGAGGTTTATGATTTCTATAAAAATGAAACATATGTTTTAGTGAATTACATGAATTTATTTAAATGTAAAAATATTTTAACATCGTATATATTTCATTATTGTGACTAGACGAGACTGAGAAAATGAATATTTTTTTTTGGCTTGAAAAAAAATTGTCCGACAAAGAAAAAATGAATGTTCGTGACATAGCTTTTTTTTTGTTTTGTTTTTGTATATACGTGAAAAATCCTTTCAATCCGTCTGGTATAGTGTTTCATTTTTCTTTTTTTCATTCCTCTATTTGGTTTCCCAGCGCCGTTGCCCCCTGTAGATGGTCTCCGCCGCCCCTCTGCCGCCGGTCTTCATTACCGCCGCCACTTCTTTCTCTCTCTAAATCTCTCTCTGTGTCATCTCTCTCGTTAGTCTCCCTCTGCCGTCAGCCCGTCACCCCTTCGGCCTCCATTCTTCTCACCGCCACAAGTCCATCATAAATGTCTTCAACAGGTGTATGTTTACATTTTTTTTCCATTATGGTGATTGATGTTCCAATGCTTGATCAATTTGAAAGGTGATGTTTTTTTATGAATTGATTCAAAGGATCTTTAGGTGGTTTAGTTCAGGAGATCCATTTTTTGCGGATAATTCTTGCTGTGGCTATTGTTGATTCACAAGAAGGTGGTGGGGGATCCATGTTGCAAAAAGATTTGGTTTTGTTAATTTGTGTTATTTTGAGCATTTTATGTGTTTTTTTTAGGTATGTCAATCTGAAAATTGTAAGTGTAAAAAACAACATGCAATCTATGTTTTTGTGAATCTGGGGCATCAGATTTGTGGAATGGTGTGTTTAATTTTTTTTATCATTAATTATTATTTATAAACAAGGTTGAAGGTAATTTTAGAATCGGGTCAGACCTAAATCCAAACCGGGTCCACCGGATTTGGACCTGAGACAGTTTTGTCCAGGATCCGCCAAGTATTGGGACACCCGAGTCCGATGGACCCATTGCCGGTCGGGTCCTGGTCCACTCTAATCCGACTTTGTCCCGCTTAGAGGCCTAATTTTTTATATTTCTAGACAGCTTCTTATAGTTCAATTGTTCTAGGAACGTGTACGTGTACGGTGAACTCATAACAGTGGAATGATGGGCTAGAAAGAGTTTATAAATGAAAGAGTATGGAAAAAATTTATTCCATAAATTACTCTTGCTTTTTGGGATTTAATAATTGTCGATGTAAATTGTTGGTCTTCAGAGTATTTGAGTCAATTGCTTGGGCCCTAACGCTTTCTATCATTGATTTGCAACCGCATGTAGTATATCTGGTATAACTAAATATCCTTTCGCTTCATAATATGTGAATTTTCTAGTAAGCCTTGCTAATAAAACATGATATTGAAACATAGACGAAGAAGATCACCTTGGAAAATTTATCAATTGTGTAGATTTTTTTCCATGATCGAGCACAAAGTCATTGAGATTTGTCGTTTGTGATTTATTTCAAGCTTTTGTATTTTACTGTTTTTTAGCTAATATTCAAACTATGGGTTTATTTTTGCAAATTGCCTTTGTTTTTTGTTTTTTAACTTGAAAATTAACCGAAATTCATCATGATCTGATCAAACCCCCACCAGAACCCCTGATTTCAATACTTAATCAGTGCTTCTCGTCACCAAAATGAAGATCCACTTGAGAAACCAAAACTTGTTCTCTCTTCTCCTGTTGGTAACCATAACCGCCTCCATCGACCCGACCTCTGCCCGAAACTCCACCGCCTATATCCCGGCCGAGAAGATCTTCCTCAACTGCGGCGCGCCATCGGGCAATATGTCGTCCCCCGGCGGCCTCACCTGGGAAGGCGACGACGGCTCAAGCTATTCTCTCGGAATCCAAAACGGTACTCTCTCCGCCATGCCCTCTGTTCAAGATCCCTCTGTTCCAACGGTCCCATACATGACGGCACAATTTTTTGAGACCCAATACACCTATTCCTTCCCCGTCACCCCTGGCCGCAAGTTCGTCCGCCTCCACTTCTACCCGACGGACTACACGAGCAGCACCGACCACAACATCAACTTCACCATCCCCATTTCTTTCTTCACCGTCTCCGTGGGCTCCTACATCTTCCTTGACAACTTCAGCGCCCTCTTGAATGCGCAGGCCATGAATAAGAACTACTTCATCAAGGAATTCTCCGTCAACATATCGTCGAACACATTGAATCTGACGTTCACGCCATCCTCGGCAAAGAAGAACGCGTTCGCCTTTGTGAACGGGATCGAGATCGTCTCCACGTCGCAGATCTTCATCAGGAGAGACTCCTTCAGCCAGCCCATCATGGTCGGGATGACGAGCACACTGACCATCGACGAACACACCGCATTCGAGACGGTCAAGAGGCTGAACGTCGGCGGGCAAACAGTGTCCGCGACGGACGACTCGGGGCTCTATCGGGAATGGGAAGATGATTCGGTATACATTTATGAGGCCGCAGTGGGCGTGACGTATCCGAAGGACCCCGACGTCACGATCATGTACCCAGTCACCATACCGGAGTACATCGCTCCATCTGTTGTTTACGGCACCGCCCGATCGATGGGTCCGCACCCGTTGGTCAATCTGAATTACAACCTCACTTGGATCGTCACGGTGGATACCGGATTCCACTACCTCGTCCGGCTCCATTTCTGCGAGATCGCTTACCCGGTCACTCAGAGCAATATGAGGGTGTTCGACATCTTCATCAACAACATGACCGCACAAGAAGGCTTCGACGTGATCGCGTACGCCAACGGAACGGGGATCGGCGTGCCTGTCTACCTAGACTTCATCGTGTACTTGCCGAGCACGAATTGGTCGCAGGATATATGGGTCGCTCTCCACCCGAACATTTCCAGGAAGCCTGTGTACAATGACGCCGAGCTGAACGGTCTCGAGATCTTCAAATTGAACGACAGCAGCGGCAAACTCGCCAGGCCAATTTTCCTATCAAAGCAACAGCAACCTCGCCAGGCCAATATTCCTATCACGAAGATCAAGAACAAGCACGTTCAACACTTCCTTGCTATAAAGATTGGATTGCCCTGCGTTGTTCTACTCTTCTTACTGTTAGCGTTCATTGCATTGAAGCGTTGGAGGCAAGAAAAAGTCATTCTGCAGAGCTACGACTCATCTGTGCCATTGCCATCAAACCGAGGTCACCTTTTCAGCTTTTCAGAAATCAAAACCGCAACGAGAGACTTTAGCGAATCTCTTGTGATTGGGGTCGGAGGGTTCGGAAAGGTCTACAGGGGAGAGATCGATGGCGGGTTGACTTGTGTTGCTGTCAAGCGAGGTAACCGCCTTTCTAACCAGGGAGTGCATGAGTTCCGAACCGAGATTGACATGCTTTCAAAGTTGAGGCACCGGCATTTGGTGTCTCTAGTAGGATACTGTGATGAGAAGGATGAGATGATCCTCGTGTATGACTTCATGGCGAACGGGACACTCAGGGATCACCTCTACAAGACCCAAAATCCACCACTCACGTGGAAACAACGCCTTGAGATCTGCATCGGAGCTGCTCGTGGGTTCCACTACCTCCACACGGGTGCGAAGCCAGGTATCATCCACCGCGATGTCAAGACTACAAACATCCTCTTGGACGATAAATGGGTCGCAAAAGTCTCGGATTTCGGACTATCCAAGGTGGCCCCGGAGCTGGATTGCACCCATGTGAGTACCGCCGTCAAGGGAAGCTTTGGGTACTTGGATCCGGAGTACTTCTGGAAGCAGAAGCTGACGGAGAAATCCGACGTCTACTCATTTGGGGTCGTCCTGTTTGAAGTGCTCTGCGGACGACCTGCGTTGGATCGTTCACTCCCTGAAGAGCAGGTGAGTCTCGCTAATTGGGCATTGCATTGCAAGCAGAACGGCATGATCGATCAGATCATCGATCCAAATTTGAAGGATGACATCACCAGGTAGTTTGGAGAAGTTTGTGGAGATTGCGGAGAAATGCCTGGCCGGTCTGGGGATCAGGCGGCCATCGATGGCCGATGTTTTGTGGAATCTTGAAGTAGCACTCCAGATGCATAGTAATTTTGAGATGGGAGAATCTAGTTTTGACCCAACTTCAATTTCCAGGTACGAAGGAATGGCGATGAGCTCAATTGTTGTTAATGGAGACTCTGTGTTCTCAGATTTGAGGAACCCAAAAGGGCGGTGATATCCATCAAACCATGTTCACTTGAATCTCTATTAGAAATATTAATGAAGCAATAGCAGAAATATTAAAAATAGCAGAAACAATCCATTTCAAATAGAAACATGGTTTGATGGATTATTATCGCCCTTTCGGGCTTCTCAATTCTGAGAAAACAGAGTCTGCACAGGTAACAATTGAGCTCATCATTCTGTCGTAGCTTGAAATTGAAATTAGTTCACGCTTATATTCTCCCTTCTCCACTGGATCATGTAAATGGAGTGCAAATTCAAGATTCCACAACACATCACCCAACAATGGCCGTTCGATCCCCAGCCCATCCAGGCATTTCTCCGCTCCACAAACTTCTCCAAGCTTTCAGGTGATATTTCATCCTTCAAATTTGGATAGATGATCTGATCAGTGGTGCCGTTCCTCTTGCAATGCAATGACCAATGGCATGATTTTATTTCTAATGGATATATAAAATATCCATTGATTTATCCCTATTAAAATTTATCAAAATTAAAACTGTTGGAGGGGTTCAATGTTATCCTAGCTAGCATTTCAGTGAAACAGAATTTCTATTTTATATTGAAATAGGGACAAATGTGTTATAAACTAAGTATAACACGTACACAAAAACACATAAACAATTAAAGTATGTAGAGAATAGAAGTAGAGAAAAATTCTTATTCTTCAAATGTTAGTTATAGAATACATTGCAAAACTCTTTTATTTATAGGGTTCATGTAGGAATTCCAAAGATAGGGAGTTACAAGGGTTACAAGTCATGAGATGCGGGGGAGACAATGAATCGATTAAGAATAGAGGTTATGGAGATGAAAGGTGAGGAGGGTTATGAAGTTGAAGAGTGAGGGTGATTATGGAATTGAGTGGTGAGGGGCATCACAATATTCACAACAAAATGGTCCCCTTCCACTCATTCTATTATATAGTCACTTATCACGTGACCAAACCAATCCTTAAGTGTCCTACCTAATCATTTACTCTCAGAATCGGTCCACTTGCAAAATGTATGTGGTGGTATTAGTTAGTCGATATTCTTTTCAACAATATTTTTTCAATCTAATATTTCATTTCAACATTAACTTAGGCATATGTTTGTTGAAAAAAATTTAAAGAAATTTTCTATAAAATCGGGACAAACATGTAAAAGTATTTTTTTTCAGCTTGACCGTAAGGATATCCACATAATATCCCTTTGATGTAAAAAAAAAAATTTCATTTTGACAATTTTTCCACATACATGATTTATTATAGTTATAATTTAATATAAAATAATCAAAACATGTCAATTCTGGGATGTGCAAGTTGTCCTCACAAGTGTATCCGTAATAGAAGTATACGTTTTTGTTTGGTTTCTATAATTCTATTGGAAAAAGAAGAAGACCTGACGTGGTCCAGACTAAAAAAAATGCACAGGGAGCAGTGGTGGAACTTGGAAGACCTGTGAATGCAAGAATCTGAAGTCAAGTCTTTGGATAGCAAAAGGATATTCAAAGATAATATTCCCATATCTTCTGTATGTCCAATATATGTGGACCAATTTCAGTTGTTTCCACATCTTCCACCACAGGTCCACAACCACAGATACCACAAATTTTTGTGGAGGTAACACATGTTTGTCAAATATATAAGATTATTATTGTTATTAATACTTTTGTAAAGGTGGGGAAAATAAAACATGATATATTAAAAAACGCCTTTAGAATTAGATTTTAATACCTGTAGAACGATCAAGAGACTCAAATACCGTACAAGAGAACACAAATATTTACATGCATGACTCAACAAAATTTATTTACGTTTACACACTATATCAATTAATTGGAGTATAAAATCTCTCAACCTATCTCTCCTCAGCACCACCCCTTTCTCTCAAGAAGAAACCTTAGAACGACTATTTCTCACATAAAATAAAGTTTCTCAATTAACCTTAACAAGAAAGAGACTAAATTCATAGAGTACAAATGAATTAAATTATAAAAATACTCATACAAAAATTCGACTCGACCATAGGCCTTCAAGAACATGCCCTTCATATTAGAATTAATGCAAGACATCTCACAACATCTTCTAACATCTTATAGATAATCTAAAAAGTTATTAAAAATAGCAAAAAAACTATTTTGAGGGCTGAAAAATGGAAAAAATGAAAAAATAAGAACGTGTTATGACGATTTCGAGTTCGAGGCGTCTTTTATTTCTACTAACAGGTTTTTCTGTAAATATTTAGAAATCTTCAAATAGACTCTTTCGATTTCATCACTCCCGAAACGCGTTGGCCACCCGTTCTGTATTACAAATCACAAGTGAACTTGTCACTTTAGATTGACCCAATTTTCCGTACCCATGAGAGAGTGGTTGCATGCGCCGGACCCTCTTCTAGTTCAACTTGGCATATATATATTGTTATATTGATGACTTCAAAGGTCGTGTAAAATTAAATAATGGCACACCGCACTCTATAAAATGAATCGTTTGATCCACCACCCTTTTATTTGAAAATTTTCACTAGTTTCATGAAATAAAAATGTTCTTCCTCTTTGTATATAAACCACTTGTGGTGTGGAGTATATATGTGGATCCAATACTTGGTCTTAGGCATTTGGTTTAAAATGATTGACATCCCTAAGTCGTTCGCGTGCAATTCGTTGTAAAACTAAACTCGTGATCCTATATTTTATTTGGAAAAATTGTATATAACCTCCTTAAAAATTACAAATATTTATATCTGACTCCTCATTTTTCTAAAAAATCATGTAACCCCTAATTTTCATTGTGGCTAAGCATATAACACTATGAGTTAAATTGCGGCCTTTTCTGGAAGAATATTCTTAGAATATTTGGTGACTCAATGACGGCCTGAAATACATATTCATATAACCCCTATCAAATAAAAAAATTATACAGATCCCCATATAAGACCAAAAAATATCCTTCTTGCATGTCCAAAAATATTTTTTTTTTCTTTTCAAAAAGACTGGTTTGGGTGAAATAAACGGGTGGTTTGAGGTAAAACAAACGGGGTAATATAATGATCTAATCATATATATGTGGCTAACTTAACTACACTCTAGTTTCATACTGTTAACAGAAGGGGGTAGATCAACTAAATTCATAAATCAAGAGTTATATGGAATTTTAGAAAAATGAGAGGTTGATATGGATATCTTCAATATTTGAGGTGCATTTTTCCCATAGAGCATTAGAACCCCGACTATGAGAGGTGGGTTAGCTGACAATCTCGATCCCATTCACGAAGGTGAAAACATCCGAGTTGTCATGTAGTTGTCATGGAAGGCGGGTTAACTGACCCAGATGCGGTCATCGAGGGCTGAAAATTTGCCGGACCGTGCGCCACAGTTGAGGAGGATTTCTCTGCCGGGACATAGGAGGTGGTGTTTTGGGCGATGATCGGATCGATCGAAGCGGGTATGGCGACGATGACAAGGAGAAGTGAAGGCCAGTTTTGATTTCTTATTTAGATCTTCATTTTGGGAGTGTAAATTAGGACGAGATAACTTGACTGGGTACTTAAACTTGGGTCTAAAGTGATCGTGATGGGTTATGAGGAAGAATATAATTCCATTCACGAAGGCGGACACGTTCTTCTTGAGGGTGATTTTTTATCCTACAATAATTCATGAATAACTCAACTGGGAATAAATGACAAATGCAAAATCTCAATGACTTATAGTGAACGATCATGGAAAAATTTCCATGGAATTGATAAATTTTCAAATCGCCATCGTACGATACACTAGATAGATTAGATGTGGTTACAAAACAATTGTAGGAAGTGTTAGCGAGTCTCTGGAGACCCACAATGTCACATTGACTATTATTAAATCCCAATATGCAAGAGTAATTTATGGACTTAAATTTTCCCATATTTCTTTCGTTTATTAACTCTTGTTAGTCCATCACTCCATTGTTATCAATGGAAGTTTACAATTTAACCATGCATAAAGCAATCCAAGAAATAAAAGAACAGATTTAACAACCGGCAAAAATAAAATTCAATGATATTAGGATCCCACGAAATTCGTCGTGAAAGTGTATTTAGTGGGTAATAATTATTATATTTGTTTAATATTTTTTTTATTTTTAGTAAATTTTATAATTATGCTTAATTAGTTCTTAATTGGGGTTAATTGACTCCATATAAGCAGGTTTTGTAGCTATTTCAGTTATTTCAGTTTTGTTCTCTTTTGATAATTGTTTGTGAGTTTTATCATTTTTCTGCTATGTTATTCTTAAATGAGGAGATGAGAAAGAATTCTGGTCATACTCTGTTCTCTCTTTCATAATAATAAATAAGAGAATTTCCAATAGTTTTCTAAAGAAATTCAAGTGGACATGGTTTATGGATATTTCCACCCTTTTGGAGTCCTACCCGGACTGGAAATTGAAGTTGGGTCAAAACTAGATTCTCCCATCTCAAAATTATTGTGCATCTAGGATGCTATTTCAAGATTCCACAACACATCGCCCATCGAAGGCCGTTCGATCAGGGCTTTTCGTCCTCCTACAAAAATGATGATCAACAAGAGAAGCCATACCTGGCTCTGGCCTCTCCTGCTGGCAACCATAACAGCCTCCATCAATCCCACTTCCGCTCAAAACATGACAGCCTACGTGCTTGCCGAGAAGATCTTCCTCAACTGCGGTGCACCGAAGGGCGAACTGTCGGACCACAACGGCCTCACCTGGGAAGGCGACATTGGCTCGGCCTACGCCCCCAACATCGAGAACACTGTCTCCACCACGGCCTCCATTGAGGACCCCTCCATTCCGACGGTCCCGTACATGACGGCCCGGATCTTCCTCACCCCATACACCTACTCCTTCCCCGTCACCCCCGGTCGCAAATACGTCCGCCTCCATTTCTACCCCTCGAACATCCTCTTCGCCTCCGATTCTTTCTTCTCCGTCTCCATCGGCCCTTACACCCTCCTCAACAACTTCAGCGCCCTCTTGACCGCCGCACAAGCCGTGAATTTCGACTACATCAGCAAAGAATTCTCCGTCAACATTTCTTCGAATACATTGAATCTGACGTTCACGCCATCCCCCGCAAACAAGAAAGCCTTCGCCTTTCTGAACGGGATCGAGATCGTCTCCATGCCGCAGATCTTTGGCAGCTCCGACCCTTTCAACCAGCCTCGAATAGTCGGGACAACGACCACCCTGCCGATCGACGAACACACTGCATTCGAGACGGTCGCAAGGCTGAACGTCGGTGGGCAGACCGTGTCTGCGAAGGCCGACTCGGCGCTCTATCGGAAATGGGACAATGACTCGATATACATTAACGGGGCTGCGGTGGGCATGGCGTATCCGAAGGACCCCAACGTTACGATCAACTACCCAGACACCGTACCGGAGTACATCGCCCCTCCAATCATCTACGGCACCGCCCGATCCATGGGTCCAAACGCGTCGGTCAATCTGAATTACAACTCACTTGGATTGTCACGGTCGATGCCGGATTCTACTACTACATCCGCCTCCATTTCTGCGAGATCATCTCCACGATCACGAAGGTCAATATGAGGGTGTTTGACGTCTTCATCAACAACCAGACCGCCTTAGAAGGTTTGGACGTGATCGCATACACCAACGGAGGGGGAATCGGCGCGCCCATCCAGTGGCGGCTCCAGGAATTTTTATAGTTGGGGTCATTTAAAAACTGACAATAATAAAAATAAACCATAAAAAAAATTCAAGGATTTTCAAAGTATAAACTTTTACGATTGTCCTCTACACGATTTCATATTTTGAAATCGTTGCATGATAATTTTATTATCAACATTATCAAATATATCTTTTTCAATATATGTAACTAAACAATATGTAAAATAAATTTTTTAATAAACATAAATATATAAAAAATTTCTCTTTAAAAATTTATCCATTGAAAAAATAGTAAAATATGTAAAATAATTTTTTTAATAAACATAAATACATAAAAATCTAACAACTAATCAACTAAAGATTCAAACCAAATCAATGATTTTTTATAATTATCTAAACAGACAGGTGAAGCCGTGAAATGGCTTTTGATACACAGGCATGTGAAGAAAAAAAGGTGTAATCATGATGAATTTTGTTTATTATTCATACACGATTATGCAATGATGAGAGAGTTTTATATTAAAATAAAATAAAAATAAATACATAAATTAAAATTAAATTCATAATTAGATACCTGAAGCAAAGTAGGAAGATGAAATTGACAACGTGATAAAAGATTATTGGAAGCGGCGATCGCTGATCGACAACGTGGGTGATCGACAGGTCCGTGTGGCGAGAGTCCACGGACTTTACAGAAGACAAAGGGACAAATGGTCCCAAATTTTTTTAATATATGTAAGATGGGGTAGGGACGTAGGTTTTTTAACTTTTTGGTGAATATTAAATATAATGTGGTTGTTTTAAAAATTGAATGCACAATCTTTCCAATAAAAAAAAATGAATGCACAATAAATATACAACCCATGCAATCCGAGATTCTGATTATCCCATGTTTTCCTCTTTTTTTTCTTTTTTTTTAATGGGTTTTGGGTTAATGTGTAAATATAGTTACACTTGTTATGGGATCAGGTAGTTTAATTTTTTTCAAAAATTTGATGTGTGGGTTAGGTAGTTTAATATTTTTCAAAAATTTGATGGGTCAGTTGACCCTATATTGCTACACTTGCCGCCGCCCCTGCGCCCATCTACCTAGGCTTCATCATGATCTTCCCCAACACGAGCGCGTCACCACAGCAGGATTTGTGGGTTGCTCTCCACCCGGACATCGACAGCAAGCCTGTGTACCATGATGCCGAGTTGAACGGTCTCGAGATCTTCAAAATGAACGACAGCACGGGCAACCTCGCCGGTCTAAACCCATCAATGAAACTGACAGTCGACCAGGGAAAGTAGAAGGGCAAGCAGAGGAAGCACAATCGAACCTTCCTCGCTATAGAGATTGGAATTCCTGCTGCTGTTCTGTTCATCTTATTGTTGGTCATGGCTTTGAAGTGTTTGAGGCAGGAGAAAACGATCGTGCGAAGTTGCGTCTCATCTCTTCCTTCTTCGTCAAACCAAGGCCGCCTTTTCTCTGTTTTAGAGATCAAAACCGCAAACCGCAACGAGAGACTTTAGCGAATCGCTTGTGATTGGGGTCGGAGGGTTTGGAAAGGTCTACAGGGGAGAGATCGATGGCGGGTCGACTTGTGTTGCGGTCAAGAGAGCGAACCGCCTTTCGAACCAGGGAGCGCATGAGTTCCAAACAGAGATTGACATGCTTTCAAAGTTGAGACACCGACATTTGGTCTCTCTCGTTGGATATTGCAATGAGAACGACGAGATGATCCTTGTCTATGACTACATGGCCAACGGAACACTCAGGGATCACCTCTACAAAACCCAAAATCCTCCGCTCTTGTGGAAACAACGCCTTGGATCACCTCTACAAAACCCAAAATCCTCCGCTCTTGTGGAAACAACGCCTTGAGATCTGCATCAGAGCTGCTCGGGGATTCCACTACCTTCACACGGGTGCGAAGCCTGGTATCATCCACCGTGACGTCAAGACTACAAACATCCTCTTAGATGATAAATGGGTTGCAAAGGTCTCGGATTTTGGACTTTCCAAGGTGGCCGCGGAGGTGAATTGCACACATGTGAGTACCGCCGTCAAGGGAAGCTTCGGGTACCTCGACCCAGAGTACAACCGAAAACAGCAACTGACAGATAAATCCGATGTCTACTC
Organism: Acorus calamus; assembly: GCA_030737845.1. Lineage (NCBI taxonomy): Eukaryota > Viridiplantae > Streptophyta > Magnoliopsida > Acorales > Acoraceae > Acorus > Acorus calamus. The sequence goes on along the minus strand of CM060878.1, from coordinate 27,549,777 downwards.
TTTTGGGGTTGTCCTGTTCGAAGTGTTATGCAGACGACCTGCCTTGGATCGGTCACTCCCAGAAGAGCAGGTAAGTCTGTCTGATTGGGCATTGCATTGCAAGAGGAATGGCATGATTGATCAAATCATGGATCCACATTTGAAGGAAGACATAACACATGATAGCTTGGAGAAGTTTGTCGAGATCGCTGAGAAATGTCTGGCCAGTCGAGGTATCAAACGGCCATTAATGGGCGATGTCCTCTGGAATCTTGAAGTAGCACTTCAGATGCATAATAGTGTCAATGGAGAATCTAGTTATGGACAAAATTCAATTTCCAGCTATGAAGGAAATATGAGCTCAATTGTTGTCAATGACGAGTGTATTCTCAGATTTGAGGAGCATGAAAGGGCGATAATATCCATCATATCATACCATGTTCGCTTTAATCTCTTTTAGAGAAATTTGTAATATCTCTATGCTATTTTAGCAACCTGGAAACTTTCAAAAATGCACGTGGAAAATTGTTTTTTTTTCTCCATGAACTGTAACATTAATTGGGAAATCTCATATATTAATTGGTGATTCGCAGGATTGTGAATCTGTGTATAGTTTGGACAATCTAGTAACAGGTCTTCAATCGCAACTTTCTGTGGACGAGGTCGATCGTCCGGATGATTGGCTGTTGGTAGATGTCTGTACACCCAACAAAATGCACCTGTTTTTTGGATCCGTAAACAGTCTTTTAGATCTCTCATAATAGATAATGAATTTTTTTTTTTCTTTCGTAACAATTTTTTGTTCAAATACGATATGAGCATAGGACATATGTTGATAATTTAACATTTGCAAGATTGGAGATGATCAATGAACCTACGCCTAGGAACATTTAAGGGTTTAGAAAGCAACCATCTTTTACATCAATCCTTTTCAATTCCAAGAAGATTTGCTTTGATGTCGCTTATTACAAAAATTTGTTTTTTGTTTTTTTTTGTTTGTTTGTGGGGTAAGTAAAATATGTTATACGTGAAGCACACGTTCAGAGCCGCCCACTTCACATAAGGTTGCTTTTGACCGACTTTCACCAGTGGTACTATTGTGCTATGCATGTCCATGTCTCTCATCATTCTGTACGTGCTGAAAATTCAACAATCCTCATCGGGAACATATTATTGGACAATGGATTATCATAATGGAATATTTGGAAGGCTAGTATTATTTTTCTATTAAAATTGAAAGGTAGATAATAAGGATAAATTGACTGAGCAACATAAAGGAACAGAATAACGATAAAGATAATCTGATCTATATAATAAACTCAATTAAACCAAATTAGGAACTAGATTATGTTTGTGCTTTATTTTTTTGAGTGAATTGAGTGGAGTGAAATAATTAATTATTACCCATTTTCAGTATCGAATCATTCTTGCTTCTCGTCCTAATTCCCCAAAATGAAGATCCACCAAAAAAACCAAACCAACAAGGTGAGTAAAAATCCATAACAAAGTTGACCTAGCCAAACTAACCTCATTTTTAAATTTTAAAAAAAAATTGGGGGTTAAAAATGAAAATTATCCAACAATATGACGATCAAACTGGTCCCTAGAATCTTCGTCCGATCTTTACCCAACATTATCTCAATAATTAAGTTGAGATATTAAAAATAGCAGACACAATACAGATATTAAGTTGGTTCCTTCGACTATTCCATGCAGACTAAAGAAACTTGAAGCGTATCAGATTTCCGAAGTTAGCTGATGCTTCCAGTCCTAACCTGTAGCAGTGTAGTCTGTATGTTTCCATCAACCAAAGGAATTGCCAAATCTGACTAATATATAAGATGATCCAACTTGGTTAAGGTGACTCATTCCCCACCACTTATTTACTATATAACATGTTTTAATGGTCATCCATATATGCTTCCAGAAAGACAAAGTGAGGTATGGTCCAGGTTCTCTTTCAAGCGTTAATATCTTCTTTGAAAACCTTGAAAAAAGACAATATTGTGGAATTGACAAATCTGACTTGGAACCACTGGGAAACTCTTTTGAGTTTGAATTGGGTTAACACTGTAAAATGTGATATTTAGCCATCTTCAAAAGATTCATCTTTCATCCGTAATCTTGTAACACACCACACAACACATAAAAAACAAGAAAAGATACAATACTTCTGTGCCAGAAATTTAACTGAGAAAAGTTTGATGGATACCATCACGCCCTTTCATGGTCTTCAATTTTGAAAACAGAGAATCTTCTTTGAAAACAATTGAGCTCATCATTCCTTCATAGCTGGAAACTAAAGTTGGGTCAAAATGAGATACACCCATATCAATAGTACTGTGAAGTACTACTTCAAGGTTCCACAGCATATCGTCCATCGATGGCCGATCTATCCCCCAAACGGCGAGGCACTTCTCTGCTGTCTCCACAAACTTCTCCAAGCTATCCTCTTATATGTCACCCTTCAATTGTGGATCGATGATTTGATCTATCACGCCAAATCAGACAGAATCACCTGCTCTTCAGGGAGTGAATGATCCAAGGCAAGGCATAGGGGCTTCCAAGGTTGGGCAGGGATGGCTAGGGTTTCGGTCGCTGGATCTGCCATTATTAAAGATCGAGAGAGGGAGAGAAACGTAAAGTTGGTTTGGTAAGATTGATTTCCATGTTTGGCAACAAACCCCAAAAGTAGCTTTTAGCTTCTGGGGTCGCATCAAGTCAAATACATCATTATTTAAAAGTTAAAAGCTAAAAATTGTTACTAAACAGGTTAACTTAAATACATCATGATTACTAGATTTTATCTCTAAACCGTGCCTCAAAATCTGTGCTTTATAAAGCAGTCACCATCATTGCACTCTCAATTATCATCATTACACTCTCAAAAGATACGTATAAAGCTGGAAAAGTTAAAAGGAGTTTTTGAAATTGTGTTTTCAAATGCTACCTAGTGTTTATGAAAAATAAGAAAGTGAGAGATGACTCAGGGTTTTTTTTATATTATTTTTATCAAGGAAAGATTGCCTTGGGAAAATAGTTATAAAAATAATACAAATAACACAACATTTTTTAAGAATGATTTTTCTTGGTAAAACTGAGCTATTTAAAAAACGAATGAATAAACTAATATAAAAATAAATAAGTTCTCATGTATATACTTCGGGGGTGGATATACCCACACCCACACCGTGTAATAAGAAAACCACCTTATATTAAATACTTAAAAAATTGTGTTTTTATTCTTTTAGAATGAAAGAAACCCACCCCTACTATTCGACACTAATTGTGCCGTGAGGGAAAGCCCACGTCGATGACCCGTTAGGATACCGAAGAATCCCTGCTCGATCATTATTTGTTGTCAAGGTCAATGACGCTCGACAGGTAATATGTCGAACAGAGTCCAGAATAGAGTCCGAGCCTTTCTAGACTCCATTCGACATGATGTTGTTGGGTATGTATGCGCAATTCGACTACGGGCATGTCAAATGGTTGTTTCAAGATAGGTGATCATGATTCTATAGATTTTCCGACCCAAAAGTCGCGAGAGGAGTGGAGACCATCCATCTCCACCATCACGTGGCGGAGCATCCCCTTCATCTATTACCACCGCTCGGTTTCTACCTTAACCTCTGCTATCCTCCTCACCATCTCCTTGCATCGCCCTGTGCATCCCTCCCTCTCCTTCTAACGCACAAAAAACAACATTCAAAAATCACAATGACAATATCAACAGAACCCCTAAAGAAAAATTAAAAAAAAAATCAAAACAAAACAAACCTTCACTGCTTTGGAGGTCCTTCATTTGCTTTTTTGATCCATTCATTTATGGCAGTCGACGCAGAGATCCAACTCATCCAAACCCCAAAACATTATTTAAACCCCTAAAAAAAGGCCTTCTCTCTCGCTGGTACCCATGGTGGCGCCTGTCACCGGAGACCGATACCTTGACCACGTCTGCTTGGTGGAGAGAAAAATCGGTGTAAAAAGATTGGGGGTGGGGTTTCAGTTCCATGTTTCGAGTATATATCAGGTTGTGTGTTTAGGGATTGACAAAAAAGAATGGGGTGGATTGGACAATGGTGTGGGATTCTTGATATATGCTGTGGGTATAACGGTGCACGTATACCATAATAGACAATGATTTTTTTTTCTTACGTAACAATTTTTGTTCAAGTACGGTAAGAGCCTAGGATATATGTTGATAATTAAACATGTGCATGGTTGAAGATGATCAATGAACATACGCCTAGGAACATTTTAGGTTATAGAAAGCATCCATCTTTTACATCAATCCTTTTCAATTCCAAGAAGATTTTATTTGATGTCGCTTTTTTAAAACAATTGGTCTCTCTCTCTCTCTCTCTCTCTCTCTCTCTTTTAAGTAAAATCTGTTGGACGTGAAGCACTCGTTCGGGGCCCTACTGCACATAATTAAGGTTGTTTTGACGGACTTTCACCGAGTGGTATTATTGTGCTATATATCATGTCCACGTCTCTCAGGCTTGTATACGTGCTGACAATTCAACATTCCTCATCGGGAACACATTATTGGACAATGGATTATCATAATGGAATATTTGGATGGCTAGTATTATTTTATGTAAAAGTTAACAATGTATTTGACAATATGAGGATGACATTTACCTCTTTAGTTAAACCATCAGTCTTTGGAGATTTCCTTCACAAACCTAGACCTGATTGGAAATGGATCCTGCACTCACAAAGAAATCAGGGGGACACCGGTGTGGTGCCAGCTAAAGGGCCTCCGAAGAGATGTATCAATCGAGAATTCAAAACTCACTTAATTTTTGGTGGCTTGAGAGTAGGAAATTAGATTTGATACCTTAGCATTTTGAGTTATTTCTCTTTTTATAGGGTTACCTCGGCTAGATTGCCGCTTTCACTCTCTTTTGGCTATTATAACAGTTTTCCCACTAAGCACTTAGTTGACGCTTTTTGTGGGAATCCCCACATGTTAATGAGACATGTTGTGCCCTTAATTGTCCAAATTTAACAAGTAGTGGGCCTTAATTAGTCGCTTGTCAGTTACAGACGTTACGGCCTTCTGACCGTTTCCTCGGTTTTACTCGTGGCCTTTGGCCTGGTCGTTCTTCTGTTACGTCTTCGAGTGTGTCTGCCAGGTGAAAGATCGGCCGACCAAACCTCTTGTCTGGTCGTGTCCCTTTTACTCATTTGCGAGGAGTAAGGTCATCCAACCAGACCTCTAATTTGATAGTGCCTTATCTACTCGAGATGACATTCGCCCGCGAGGTGTCTGACTGTCCGACTAGACCCTTAATCTAGTTGTGTCAGCCTACTCGAGAGTGTCTTGGTGTCACTTTTGGATTTGGATCCAGATTTGTGGGCTTTGGGTTTGATGGCCCTCATCCGCTTTGACTTGACACCTATCAGTTGCTAACATGGTACAAATTTTTACCTCCACAGAGTATAAATAGTTTACCAATATATTGGAGAGCGTTAACAATGTACTAATATATTTGATCAACGGGGACATTTTTGGTATTTTTGAACAACTTCTGGTTGAAGGGAACTACAGATAATTTTTCACCGCCTTAAGGACCTAAAAAACTAAAAAGTTTGAGAAATCTAAAAATAATAGACGGGTGACCACATAGACCTCTAATTAATTTTTCCAAAAGAAAATGTGAACTCTTTTAAGATAGACTGAATTATCACAATCAATTATGAGGATTAAGGAATAAGAAATTGCCATGCCAATAATAACAATTACCAAATTTTCAACAGAACTTGTTGTGCTTTTATTGTTACGTAAAAACTTCTCAAGAGCTCCCGATTGAGATTGAATCAATTCATCTATTTATTTTTTTGCAGATCCACAACTATATTTTTTAGTAGACATATTATAATCAATTCAAAATCCAATACGCAAATACGCAATAATTAAGAGACTTGAAATAAAATTTAAAGAACAATAAAACCTGATTGTCAGCCTTCTCCAATATCTCCAACAAGCATTTGTATATTGAATTTTGAAGTTTTGTAAAAAAGTAAATTTTTATTAGTAAATAGACAATGAATATTTTATGTTTTCATTAGAAGTCTTAAAAAAATTAAAAAATAGATTACACCTCAAGTACCATGTTTCTCGTAAAAGGGGCTACGAATAAGAATTATAAACATATATCCAAGAACAAAAAGTAAATAAACAAAATTAAGATTCAAAAAGGAGTTACATACCTTATAATGGAGATTAATTTGTTATAAGTCTTTTTATTTGGTTTCTTTGACTTTGGAATCTTGATTACTTAAGGGATTTTGAGAGATTATGAAAGAGAGAGTCAGAGAGAGGCTGAGAGCTTATGGGAGGCCGAGAGATTGAGATTGTGAGAGGGTTAATTAGAGTGAGAGACCAAGAGAGGTGTCAATTGGGGAAGAAAAAAAATAATAGGCTAATTAAAGAGGCTAATTAAGAGGGTGACTATTATGTCTATTCACCTTCCTAAAAAAATTTAAAAAAATTAATTATGTATTTATTGCAGTTTTTATCTTCCCATTTAGAGTCTGGGATGGGTTTAATTTGAAAAAGTTAGTTCTGTAGTGGACCTAGGCAAGATGAGGCCCATAAAAAAGGGCATCAGGCATAAATATAACTTGTTATGCCTGTGTCATTTGGAGCCTTATTTTTTCGATTAGAGTTGCAAAATTTTTGGCTTTTAGCTACCGGTAGGAGTTGGGGTGATCTGATTGAAAAATCTGAGTGCATAATTGTTCTTCTGGAATTGGCATTGGCCTACCTGTAAATTTTCGTCGCATTATGACTTCTTTTTAGAAGTTATGCATTCCGATTGGTATTTGGATTTAATTTTGTTGATATCTAAGATGAAGCGTTTTAAATCTGATTTTGTCATGGAATGTTCTGTTTTGAGTTAGCTTTCATACAAAACTAGAATTGGATCATCTAGATTCATGTAGCAAAAGTTATGAGTATTTTTCTAATTATACCATGGGGATAAAAAAAACCTGGAGCAGCCCTGTTTGATGTTTATAGCATAATTCAGAACAGTTGGAGGGGTTATTGGAGATTGATTTAAACATGAAAGTTGTAGATAATCTTCATGGCTTTCCAATAGAAGTTAAATTGCACAATTTGGAGCTATATTGTGGACGTTATGACTGTTCTAGTGAAACCCGTCTAGAATTTCTGATCAGGGACGATTTGGTCTTGTCAACCCCCACCAACTCACTTTAATCCCATTTAAAGCCCCCTTTGTTTTTGAATCTCTCTCTCTCTTTCTCTCTCCCTCTCAAAGCCATCCGATCCGAGCCCTCTTTGGCTCTCCCTTTCTTTTGCTTTCTCTTTTGTTGGTTGAAGCAGAAACAGATGGAGAAGAAGAAGGAGTGCTTGGAAGAGGTAGTGCAAGAAGAAGAAGATCATGGTGTATGTGTGTGCTTATGTTGTTATTGTTGATGATGATGTTTCTCCTCCCTCTCCTCCTACTCTAGCTGATCCCCTGTTTTTCCCTCCGCATTTGGTCCAGCCAAGTAGAAGGTGTGCTGTGAAGGAGTGAAGGAGATGGTGGTGATGGTGGTGTGTGCGGGTGTGTCATTGTGAGCCCCAACACCTTCCCTTCTCCTTCCCCTCTCTTGGTAATCCTCTTCCCCTTCTTTTATGCTTGATAGGATGTTGTAGAGGGCATGCATGGAGGTGTTGTTGGGAGAGTGTTGTTATGTGTAATTGGTACTGCACATGAGGTGTTTGTGTTTATGCATGAATGGTGGTGGCTTTGTGTTGTAGTAAGACAGATTTCTGTCTTTTGAAGATCCTTGTGAATCAGTTATCTAGAGGCATATTTTGAGGTTTGTGCCCACATGTAATATGATCATTTATGTGTCTAGATGTTATATATGAAATTTGGTATCATTATGATATCTATGTTGTGAATTAGAACCAGTTTTGCATGGATTATCCAGATTCGCGAGGGAATTGACCTGCTTCTAGAAATATTTTATTTCGGGCTTGTAGAGGCAAAATTAGATTATGATGTTTTCATGATTATAATACAACATGTCAGAGAACGTGTATGATTTATTTCATAATTTTAGGATGTGTATTTTGTGCTGTGGGAATCAAATTGTAGGGCTGATTGCAATAGACATACCAATTTTGCTTAATTGTGTGTCAAGGAGTTGTTATGCATGTTGTGAAAACTATCAGGAGTTTGGTAGTCTTTGTTTGAAATACTCACCCCTTTTTGATGCCCTTGCCTTGAAGATTTCGTCGGTTGGATGTGCGACAACCCGAGTATCGGTGAGTGGTTCAATCCAACCCTTCGGAAAACGTTGGATGCACGTAGTCGTGCGTCGTCAAACATCCGTTGGACACCTTGGCTATACTACTTGTTTAGATAAATAATATGGTCATGTCTAACCCTTAATATGCTAGATATTTGCATGCTAGATTAGTATATTGCGTAGAACCCCCTTATTCTACCATATATTTGCCTATGTATCATATTCATGTGTGAATGATTATGTTTGCATGCGCCCTTCTTGTATGGGCATGTGTTATGTGTGTTTATATGAATGTATAGAATATGGCATGACTTAGTCCTTGTTTATAACACTATCCCTATATTAGTAATATCTAGCATGAGTAATCCTGAGTTAATAACTGGGTGCATACTTAATATTCCATAGTTATAAGACTTGAGGGCGTGGTATAGTTGTTGCACCCATATTGTTGGGGCAAAGCTATGATCAACTTCTAGAGATGATGAGCTCTCTCTCGCCCTCTCTTTTCGTGCGAACTGAGTAAGTAGATGTGGTTCCTACTTGACTCAGGTTCGCTTGGGAATATTGGCATGCACCTGTTAGTGTGAGAGATCGCGCTTGACTCTTCTCTTTTAAGTTGGTGATATCCAACGCATGTTAGAGTACATTCTGTATGTTTATATGATTAGTGCCCTCATATGCATGTGTAGTTAGGCCTTGCTTGTATGTATGTTACATGATGTGTTGTTTATGTCATATACTCATGTTAGGGAGAACCCCTATAGTTAATCATATGTTATTGTGCATGTGGATCAAGTTTCTTTGGTGATAGAATTCTCCTGTAATAATTATGCACATGTTAAACTAATTGGGTCTATCTGTAATAGGCGTGGGTATGACCTGCTATTGGGTTGTACCCTACTAGTTAGAACGCTAGCAATGTAATCGCCCCTTGCATCCGAGTGATGCATTCGATTGGAATTCAGAAGAATTCATTGTCATATTGGTTTTGTTAAGTCGGTGGTTGTGACATTAAGCTAGGCCTACACGTGCTAGGTGTGTGTATGAACCGCTTGTTGGGTTATGCCTTTGAATTATTTCTGTACGAGTGTAGAGTTAACTTCTTGCGTCCGAGCGACGCATATGCGCGGGAGTTCAAAGGTATTCGATATCCTCGGTATATGACTATCGAGAGTAGTCGACCTATGCGGTTCGTTTATGTGCATGAAATCGTTCTCTCCTTCATCGGATCAGCATTGAAGCTGTTCGGCATTGAAGCTGTCCTGATAGAGGGTTCCAACCCGTAGGTACTACCGATGCGTTCGGCAAATGTATAGATCATGAGAGTATACCAGGTTAAGGCTACTCGGGAGAGGACTACCGGATGACGAAGGGTGTAGAGCCATTTGATTTTCCCCCAACCGTCCCATGTCACCCTTAGGGGTGAGGGTGAGGGTGAGGGTGAGGTGAAATCACGTCGCCGCGTGACCCATTCGTTGTTCGTCGGTTCTCATAGTTGTTGGGTCCGGTTATGTATCGATGTTCAAAGACATTCTTGGGAAGTTATCTTGATGTAGATAATCCAGTAGTGTTGTGTGGACCAGTAATTCCGCGTCTCTTCAAAAAATGGTATGGTCTCTCTCCAAGAGACCCAAGAGTCTCCCTCAGGGAGTGAGGGTTAGGGTGAGGTTGGTCGCGCCGCCTTGTGACCTTGTTATCCATTGGGTTTCCACCCATGTTTTTCTTGTAAGGAAATTGCCTTGACATTAAATTGTTGTAATGGTGTTTAATTTTCAGCCACTCACTGAGCTTGTAGCTCACCGCTCGCGTACTATTTCTTTTATAAGGGCGTTGTTGGGCGTGGAGCTGGAGCTTCCTTGTGGCGTGGTGTTGTGTGCGTGGAGCATTCTGTCCGGCGGTTGGTGAGTGCGAGGCTGTTAGCAGTCCTAGAGTCATGTATTTATTAATCGTGCGTGTTGCACTGGTTGTATTTTATTTGGACAAGATTTGGCTCTCACAGGATATTGATTGTATATTCGAGTATGTAATAATGTTTTTGGTTTACAAATTTATTGATATTTTTATGCTTTCACATTTCAGTTGAGTTATCAGTTCTCTTTGCCTTGCCACCTTGTGATGCAGACATCATGGCTACACATGATATGGACGGCGAAGATCAGATGGATTACCGAAAGCAGAGACATCGTGATCTTTCGGGGACGCCGTAACTTCAAATGGCCATAACTTTCAAACCGTAGATCAGAATCGCTATTATAATATGACCACGCGTTTGTATCGCCGATCCCTACAGGAGTAGTGGAAATGCCATTCCACCAAATTTCAGAGCGTTCTGAGATCGTCTTGGGGGACAAATCGACGGTTGAAAGTTAATTTTGTTATTTTAGGCTGTTTTAAGGATTTGTTAGGATTTATCTCATTGATTTAGTTACTATATTTAGATCTGAATTTCAAATCATATATTTGAATTGAAATTTAAATATTGATTATGAGATTTGTTTGTTAGGTTTAAGATTTACATAATTAATTGAGATCCTAGTTTGTTGGGATTTTTCACTCTATAAATAAGCATATAAACCAATTGGCAATAAACAGATTATTGATTTGTTGAAGTTTATTTATTTTATTTATTGTATTTTGTTAGGAGTACTAACATTTACATAGAACCACCCAATATCCCTGGTATTCTGCCTGAAGAATCAACGGCCTTGTTGGAGAGAATCAACATAGAACCACCCAATATCCATTTAACCCATACCCCATACCCGTACCCGTGCCCGTACCTGTGTCCGAGTCCACTACCTTCACACGGGTGCGAAGCCAGGTGTCATCCACCGTGACGTCAAGACTACGAACATCCTCTTAGATGATAAATGGATCGCAAAGGTCTCGGATTTTGGACTTTCCAAGGCGGCCGCAGAGGTGGATTGCACACATGTGAATACCGCCGTTAAGGGAAGCTTCGGGTACCTCGACCCAGAGTACTACCGAAAATAGCAACTGACAGATAAATATGATGTCTACTCTTTTGGGGTTGTCCTGTTCGAAGTGTTATGCGGACGACCAGCCTTAGATCGCTCACTCCCAGAAGAGTAGGTAAATCTGGCTGATTGGGCATTGCACTGCAAGAGGAACAACATGATTGATCAAATCGTCAATCCACATTTGAAGGAAGACATGGCACACGATAGCTTGGAGAAGTGATGAAGCGTGGGCTCACGCTCTTCTGCTAATTCGATCCAATGAACGAATTCGCAGTCTCAAATAAGGCTGTTGATTCTTTAAATGAAGGATGCCAGTGATGTTGGGCTTCAAATACCTGTTGAATTCTGATGAAATACCAGATAATTGGAGTTCTATGTAAATGTTAGTCCTCTTAACTAAATACAATAGAGAAGATAAACAAATTCTAAATAATCAACAATCTGAATAATCAATTGGGTTACATACCTATTTATAGAAGAGAATCCTTAACAAATTAGGATCTCAACTGATTATTACAATCTAAACTAAACATGATCTTAACAGATTATGTAAATATGTAAAGATAGAAAATACATCTTATTTAATGCTAACTAATATTCAAATTCGAATTCCAACTAACATTTGAAATTCAAATCTAAATATAGTAAATCCTAACAAATCCATAAAGTCCTAACAAACTCAAAATAACGTAAAAATAGTTAAAATAACTTTGAACCGTGGATTTGACCCCCAAAACAATCTCAAAACACTCCGGAAAATGGTTTATTTGCATAGCAACTACTCCTATAGGGCTCGTCGATATGAACGCGTTGATATATTATAATAGTGATTCTGATATATGGCTCAAAAGTTATGGCTGTTTGAAGTTACGGTGCTCTCAAACGATCAAGATATCTTCTCTTCTTTTGTTCTATTCGATCTCGGCCATCGAGATTGCTGAGAAATGTCTGGCCAGTTGAGGTATTGAACGGCTACTGATGGGCGATGTCCTCTGAAATCTTGAAGTAGCACTTCATATGCACAATAATGTCAAGGGAGAATCTAATTGTGAACAAAATTCAATTTCCAGCTATGAAGGAAAAATGAGCTCAATTGTTGTCAATGAAGAGTGCATTCTCAGATTTGAGGAGCATGAAAGGGCGATGATATCCATCATACCATGTTCGCTGTAATCTCTTTTAGAGAATTTGTAACATCTTTATGTTATTTTAGCAACCTGGAAATTTCAAAAATGCATATGAAAGACGATTTTTTTTTATGACAGACAAACCGTAACATTAATTGGGGAATCTCATATATTAATTCGGGCTTCGCAGGATTGCTATGATTGACTGTTGGTAGACGTCTCCACACCCTACAATATGGACCTGTTTTGTAGATCCATAAACAGTCTTTTGGATCTCTCATAATAGATAATTAATTTTTATTTTCTTACGTGACAATTTTTGGTTCAAATACGATAAGAGCATAGGATATGTGTTGATAATTAAACATATGCATGATTGAAGATGATCAATGAACTTACGCCAAGGAACTTTTTAGGTTATAGAAAGCATCTACCTTAACATCAACCCCAATCCTCTCTTTTTTTTTCTTTTGTTTTTTTACAAACCGTGTTTTGGAAAAGTTGATTAACACTCCTCTCCGTAAAAAAATCAAGGTATCAAATTTTTGAGGCACCAGTCTTCAAAAAATAAAATAAAACATCAATCCCTTTCTAAGAAATTTTTTTTTGATTTGTGTCGTGTTGACGGGGCAAGGGATATTTGTTCAGGAATCAGGGCCCTACTTGCACAATTCACATATAGGGTTGTTTTTGACAGACCTTCACCGGTGGAATTATTGCGCTAGCATGTCCATGTCTCTCATTTTTCTATACGTGCCGACAATTCAACAATCCTTGTTAGAGAACATATTATTGGACAATGGATTATCATAATGGAATATTTGGAAGGCTAGTATTATATTTCTATTAATTTTTGAAAGGCAGATAATATGGATAAATTGGGTGAGCAACATAACGTAATAGAATAATGATAAAAAGATCTGATCTATATAATAAATTCAATTCAATTAAATTAGGAATCTAAATCAAATATAAATATTACTTAAAATGACAATGAATGCTGTGGCTTAAGAAATGAGAAAATATCATGTCAATAATAATTATCATAAATAGTAAATTAGTTTATTTAAAGATTTTAATAAAAGAATTTAACCAAAACACTAACCCAAAATATCTCCACGCAACACTTAAGGCCTACCAAATTTCAAATAAGTGAGCTCATCTCATTTATTTTTTGTTAACTGTTATTTTCGTAGTTTTCTTCTTTGAGCTCTTGTGACTATCCAGTCATGCCAACCACACACTAAACAGGAATGCCAATAATCTGAAACCAAATCCGTAAGACCAAGTACTCGAAGTGGAGAAATACTCCAATCCCACGTACGTTACCAAAGTAAAAAATAAAAAAATAAAATTGTTCACTAGTGTCATTTTTTCATCATGACATTAATGAAATCGTTCAGCTGAGAGGAGTTAGTGGATGAATATCTAGCATGTTATTCTTTGATTTTAAATATTACACGTTTGAGCTGGATCAGTTAAGAGAAGACGATATTACACACACACTCGTTTATAACACCAATTCATATATTTGATTTGCTTCCATCATTTAATAATATTTTTTTTATAAATAAGTTTATTGAAGAAAGGATACTAAAAAAATTATATAAGTATATTAAAATACTGAAGTCAACCATTTTTTAAAGATTCTATCCAAAAAAATATTCTTTCATGATTTAATAAAAAATGACTTGACTACACTTATATTATCTGTCCAAAGAAATCAACTATTTTTAAAGATTCTATCCAAAAAAAATTTCTTTCATAATTTAATAAAATAAAATGATTTGACTACTCTTATGTTATCTACTATTTAAATGTTATCAGTTCATCACACATATCTAATTGTTTAACATTCCAATTAAAGAATATCAATAAATAATAAAATGATAACCTAATTGTGGAGGTAAAAATATGTACCATATTAGAAAATGACACGTGTCAAGTTAAGACGGATGTGGACCGTTACATATGAAGCCCACAAACCCAGATCCGAATCCAAAATGTTATGAGAACACTCTTGAGTAGGCTGACACGACTAGATTAAAGGTCTAGTAAGACAATCAGGTACCCCACGGGTGAATGTCACCTCGAGTAGAAAAAACACGATCAGATTAGAGGTCTGGTCGAATGACCTTACTCCTCCTGAACGGACAGAAAAGACACAATTAGACAAGAGGTCAGCTCGAACGATCATTCACCTTGCAAACACATTCGAAGACGTAACAGATGAACGATCAAGTCAAAGGCCCATTACATGTTAAATGTGGGCAATTAAGTGGCACAATGTGTCCCATTAACCCTTGGAGGTTCCCACAAAAAGCGCCCACTAAGTGTTTAGTGGGGAAACGGTTATAACAGCCAAATGCTAAGTGGCATCTAGCCGATGTGACCCTATAAAAAGGGAGGTAACCCAAAAAATCTAAGGTATCGAATCTGATCTCCTAATCTGAAGCCACAAAAAATTAAATGAGTTTTGTCTTGAATCCCCGACTGATACATCTCTTCGGAGGCCCTTTGGCTGGCACCAGACCGGTGTCCCTCTTGATTTCTTTGTGAGTGTATGATCCATTGTCTACCGGGTCTAAGTTCGTGAAGAAAGGCTCTGTAATCGATAGTTTAACTGAAGGAAAAAATATCCTCCTCACTAATAAAATGAAAACCTTTATTTGTAATGGTATCTAATTGTTTAATACATCTAAAAATATGAAAGATGCGGACATTTTTTTCCACTCTACAAGAAAACAATATCAAGGACCACCGATCGTTCCATGGATCACAGGCCAACGAAAATGTGGACCACCAATCAGATGGTAGAGGAAGCAGAGACGATCACTAACAGTTGTGCGAAGACCTAAAAGTAAGCTTGTCAATTATCAGAAAAAATTCGAATACGATTTGAATTCGTATTAAAAAAATAAGAAATATCTGATATTAAAAAATGTGGAGTGAGGATATGGATATCAGTGTGTCCGATATGAAAAATATATGTTATCCGACATATATTATAAAAATATATATATATTTGTATTACATATATAGGAAAATTATCTTACGCGTACATCCGTAAAATTTAGTTTTTATGGATGCTTGGTATGTGCGTCGATAAATGATTTATATGCATCAATAAAGATCGCATATACTTCATTGTTGGTTACGTATCTCATTTTCTTATATAATCGAAAGAAAAATAAAAAATCACATAATCAGTGTGTCTAGGGCACTTATATCATTTTTTTATATCATATAATGCATACACCTACTCTTTTTATATATTATTTTTATCGATGCATATACATATTTAAGGACGTATACACGTTCTTATTGACACACATATCTGGACATCCACAAAAATGAATTTTGCGAACACCTCCTAAGAACTCTAATGTATATATATATAATGTTTATATTTGTTATCTTGTACGATTAATCATAATCATAATATATTATATTACTAGTAAATTTTCAATATATAATATCGAAAAGAGATAATAAATCTTAAAATCTTAATTTTAATTTTCATATCTTTCAAATACATCATTTTTTTATTCAATTTAATACTAATATTAATATTTAAATATATCAATTATAAAAAAAAGAGTATCTGTATCACTTGCTTCCTCAAAAAAGAAACCCCACATCAAGTTGTGCTTCCCTTCACTTCACAGGTACTTGTTAATACCTTCTGTTCTCCTTCGAAGGATCTAACATCTATCACATACCTTCCTTTTTATGGCGCAATTGGTCTTTCTCTGATTTTTTTTTGGTTTTCGTTTGAACTGGGTATGACGTACCGATTGATCTTTCTCTGTTTTTTATGACTACAAATTCAATCTTTTTTAATTCCGTGAAGTTCTCAAACATTTTGTTGTAGATTTTCAGCTCCAGATCCGGCGAAGTTCATGATCCATGACCGACCACCCATTATAATCTGATCAAACCCCATCACCAAAGATTTGATTTTTCCCTCCCAAGAAAAAAAAAACCCAAACTCATCCCAAAAAATGAAGACCCACAGAAGAAACCCAAACTGGCTTTCGCTTCTCCTCGTTGCCGTCATAACCGCCTTTATTGACCCAACCTTCGCCGAAAACTCCACCGCCACCACCGCCTATGTACCCGTCTAGATGATCTTCCTCAACTGCGGTGCGCCGAAGGGCAATCAGTCCCAAGACGGCCTAATCTGGGAAGGCGACTTCGGCTCACGCTACGCCCTCGGCATCCAGAAGACCGTCTCCGCCACACCTTCCGATCAGGCCTCCGGCGTTCCGACGGTCCCGTACATGACAGCCCGGATCTTCGAGACCCCATACAACTACACATTCCCCGTCACCCCCGGCCGCAAATTCGTCCGCCTCCACTTCTACCCGTCGAACTTCACCGACCCCAAATTCGTCGCCTCCGATTCCTTCTTCTCCGCCTCCGTCGGCCCTTACACCCTCCTCAATAACTTCAGCCCCCTCTTGGCCGCACAAGCCGTGAATTTCGACTACATCAGCAAAGAATTCTCCGTCAACGTTTCAATGAACACATTGAATCTGACATTCACGCCATCCCCCGCAAACAAGAAAGCCTTTGCCTTTGTGAACGGGATCGAGATCGTCTCAACACCGCAGATCTTTGACGGCTCTGACACTTTCATCCAGCCTCAAATAGTCGGGACGACGAGCACCCTGGCTTACGAACACACCGCGTTAGAGACGGTTGTAAGGCTGAACGTCGGCGGACAGAGCGTGTCCCCGGTTGATGACTCGGGGCTCTATCGGGAATGGGACGATGACTCGCCATATCTTTACGGGGCGGGTGAAAACTCGTGGCTGGACGCGGACAATGCCGTAAGTAGGACGTATTCGAAGGACCCAAGCGTCACGATCAAGTACTCAGACACCATACCGTAGTACATCGCCCCTCCTGTTGTCTACAGCACCGCCCGATCCATGGGTCAAATCGCGCTGGTCAATCTGAATTACAACCTCACTTGGACACTCACAGTCGATGCCGGGTTCTCCTATCTCATCCGCCTCCATTTCTGCGAGATAGCCTACCCGATTACAAAAAGCAATATGTGGGTGTTCGACATCTTCATCAACAACATGACCGCCAAAGAAGCCTTCGACGTGATCGCGTACACCAACCATTCGGAGCTCGGTGTTCCCACCTACCTAGACTTCATCGTGTCCTTCCCCAACATGAGCGCGTCGTCACAGCAAGATATATGGGTCACTCTCCACCCGGACATTTACACCAATCCTGTGTACTTTAACGCCGAGCTGAATGGTCTCGAGATCTTCAAAATAAACAACAGCAATGGCAACCTCGCCGGGCCAATATTCCTATCAAAGCAACAGATAGCCGAACCGGATAAGAAGAAGCAGGTTCAACACTTCCTTGCTATAAAGATTGGAGTGCCCGGCATTGTTCTGCTCATCTTATTGTTAGCGTTCATGGGATGGAAGCGTTGGAGGCAACAAAAAGTGATTCTGCCAAGCTACGGCTCAAAACCGCAACAAAAGATTTTAGCGACTCGCTTGTCATTGGTGTCGGAGGGTTCGGAAAGGTCTACAGGGGAGAGATCGTCGGCGGGTCGACCTCTGTTGCAATCAAGCGTGGGAGCCGCCTTTCGAACCAGGGAGTGCATGAGTTCCGAACAGAGATTGACATGCTTTCAAAGTTGAGGCACCGGCATTTGGTATCCCTTGTCGGATACTGCGATGAGAAAGATGAGATGATCCTCGTCTATGACTACATGGCCAACGGGACACTCCGGGATCACCTCTACAAGACCCAAAATCCACCGCTTTCGTGGAAACAACGTCTTGATATCTGCATAGGAGCCGCTCGGGGGTTCCACTACCTCCACACAGGAGCGAAACCAAGTATCATCCACCGCGATGTCAAGACTACAAACATCCTCTTGGACGACAAATGGGTCGCAAAGGTCTCAGATTATGGATTATGCAAAGCAATCCCAGAACTGGATTGCACGCATGTGAGTACCGCTGTCAAGGGTAGCTTTGGATACCTGGACCCGGAGTATTTCTGGAAACAAAAGTTGACAGAGAAATCCGACGTCTACTCGTTCGGGGTCGTTCTTTTTGAAGTGTTATGCGGACGACCTGCGTTGGATCGTTCACTCCCCGAAGAGCAGGTCGTCCGCATAACACTTCAAATCATCGATCAAATCATCGATCGTTCACTCCCCGAAGACCTGCGTTGGATCGTTCACTCCCCGAAGAGTAGTTCTGCAAGCAAAACGGCATGATAGATCAAATCATCGATCCAAATTTGAAGAATGACATATCCCCAGATAGTTTGGAGAAGTTTGTGGAGATCGCGGAGAAATGCCTTGCCGGTCTGGGATTGGACGGCCGTCGATGGGCGATGTGTTGTGGAATCTTGAAGTAGCACTCCATATGCACAGTAATTTTGAGATGGAAGAATCTAGTTTTGACCCAACTTCAATTTCCAGGTACGAAGGGATGACGAACTCAATTGTTGTTAATGGAGAGACTGTGTTCTCAGATTTGAGGTGCCCAAAAGGGCGGTGATATCCATCAAACCATGTTCACTTGAATTTATTTTATTTAGGCCTCCTTTGTATGGAAGAATAAATGAGGGAATAAGGGGGATAAAGGCGAATAGGGGTAAAAATGTTGTTTGGGTGGGTGGTATAATGGGGTATAACTATGCAGAACTACGTGAGAATAAACTGATATTTGTATTCTAAGTCACCCCATGGAATAGTGTTGTTCATCCACTGGTATAAGGGATCTATCTATTAAATTAAATGTTATCACATCAAAACACATGTCATCACCTTTTATATATCAATGGAGCTCATATGTCAAATCAACTTTTTATACCTTATTCATATTTTATTTTTCATCAACCAAACATTCCAACATTTATTATTTTGTTTTCCAACGAAAATAACTGAAAATATAACCAAACAGAAAATCACTTATTCAACTGACAAAGTCAACAATTCCGACAATAGATATAAACCGCATAATATCTTATGTCTCTATCCAAACGAGCCATTTAGAGAACTACTGTGAATTCTCTTATTTATTTGTATGAAGGGAGAAGAGCGCATGACCAAAATCTTTCTCGTCTCTTTTATTTATTTAATAATCTAACACAGAAAATAAACAATAAAGATGTCTGATCATGCTTGCCTTTAAAATAATAATAATAAAAGAAAACAAAACTAAAATAATTCAATGTTATTGATAAAACAAAAACACAACTCTAAATTATTTCCATATATAAATTTACGTATTTGATTCCTCCATTAAATACACCTAGTGGAATTTTGTGGATTCTCCGATGATTGAGTTTTATTCCTTCCTGTTGATAATGTTATTTCATTTTTGGATTCTTACTGTAGTTTAATAGTTTTAGAAACACGTTGGCTACTAGATTTGTTAGCTTTATGCATGATTATATATGCATGATTATATTGTAAGCTTTCATTGACAACAATGTAGTGATGGACTAAGAAGAGTTTATAAACGAATGGATATGGGAAATAATATAGTCCACAGATTACTCGTGCATATTGAGATTCAATAATTGTCGATGTGACATTGTGGGTCTCTGAGACGTAAATTGCTTGGGCCCCATAATAATTGCTAAGCTTCCTATTAAGGGTGTGTTTGTGCATGATAGAAAGTGAAGGAACGTGAAATTTTTTTTTTTGATCATTCAAAAAGCTAGCATTTGTGTCAAACAAGAAAAAGAAAAAAAATTTCATCACTTTCCCTCTCTTATTTTGTCTTATTAGAAAAAGTGGAAAAAAATTTTCTTTTCCTCATAGGTGAGAAATTGAGAGAAAGTGATGAAAATTTTTTCCACAATATGCACAAACACCTTGAAAGTTGGTCAAAGGGAAAAAAATTTACTTTCCACCACTTTGATTTGTAACCACATCTCATCTATTTGGTGTATATGAATCTCATATCGCCTCCAATTATGCGTTTGTACCGATGAAAATTGTGAAATTTTAAAGTGACCTTTGTTATCTATTTATCTATGTATCTTAGTTTTTTATATTGAGAGATGTAGTGAGGCAACTTTGTATTTTGTGTGGTGCACTATTGACTTACTTGCACAAGTGTTCATCTCCTAGACTTTCCACTACCAACCACCATATTCATTTCACCACTTTCCCAAATCTTGACCTCCTATGTCACTCATCATTTTTCCATGACTTGGAAAACCAAGTTGACCATCATTTTTCAAGAACCCCCATTTACCTATACATAGACCATCACTTCCCAAAAGCCTCCTATTTCCTATGCCTTGGTAAACCACCTTGACTATCATTTTCCCATAAACCTCCATTTACCCATACTTAGGTACTCTACATTAGGTGTTATGATTCCAACTACCCAAAACCCATTTCCCATACAACTTTGCCTATAAAAGGAGTCCATTTTCATCATTTCAACTAAACTCAATCTATCTCACTCCACAAAATTTCAACACCACCTAAAACATACACTTGTGAAAGCTTGTCTCTAGTAGCCCAATTTTGAATGCAAGCTTGTCTCTTGTAATGAATATCAAGTTGCCAATTTTTCCTTATCTTTGAGTTGTTTATTCTTCTTCTACTTTTGGTTGTGAGTCTTGTGTGACTTTGGTTGCACTATTTGAGAGCCTATTGTCTCTCCACAAAAATCACTTGTGTAACTTTGGTTGTGAGTCTTGTCTCTAGTGTGACTTTGATTGCACTATTTGAGAGTCTCGTGTCTCTCCACAAAAATCACTTTGAAAATTCATGTCTAGTGTGCAAATTTTTCCATGATCGAGCACAAAGTCAGTGAGACTTGCCCTTGTGATTTATTTCTGATTGGGTATCGATCAGTTCTTAGCAATGGAGATGTCGGATGAGAAGGAGATGGACCATTTTATGAAGTTGACACTTCTAGATTTATTTATTTATTTTTATTAATTTTAAAAATTGTGTAGGGTGTGATGTGTCCATTCCACAAGCACAAGTTGAATTAGTCTATTAGAGGCTAAGACAGAAAGTTAGGTAGAACAAACAGTATGAAAGAAAAGACTTGTACATATAACCATGCCCCAGTTGCTTGTGTTAACGTCCAGAGATCACTCAGGATCCCTCAACTTCCTGATGAGTGAATTTATCTCCCCAAATTAAAGGGACAAACTTATGCTAGTTCATGTATAAATGCAAGTCTCCCTCATTAAAAGTATGATATCGGAAAGGGAAATTTTCATTTTTGGCCCTAGTATTTTTTTTGGGTGAATTGTTCAAATATTCCTTAACCAAATGTCTAATTTTTTTTCTATTATTGAATTTTTTTTTATTTACCCCTGAAATCTGGTCCCATTTTTTTTTTGCCTTTGAATTTTTATAATACCCAAACTACCCCTTACAGACAGAGTTCAGAAATATAGAAATATAATATGATACATACAAAAATAATACAATATTTACAAATATTTAATAGTTATCTACAAAAAATATTAAAGTACGGGTTTCCCCAACTACATAAAAATACAACAAATAATCAAACACATAAATAAATTTTCATTTAGCAATATGAAAAAAATTAATAATAAAATGAATCCAAACTAGAAATTTATGAGCGATTGTATTATTTTAGTAAAATTACTTCTTAATTCATATACTAAACAATTATAGAAACTAACATTTATATAACAACTACAACAAAAATTACAAATGTAATGCCCAATAACATAATCTACCATTTACAGAAAATATCATATATTATTCTTATAACAATTACAACAGAAATTATAATTACAATAATTTACAAAACAGAAATGTGATATCATATATGGAATTAAACTAAAGGCATATAAATTATAAAAATGTAATAACCAATTACATAAATTTAATGATCAATTACAGAAATGTAATACAAATTTATATATGAGAGTAGTTTAGGTATAAAAAATGAGGTAACACAGGTCAGGGGTAAAAAAAAAAGGATCAGATTTCAGGGGTAAATAAAAAATAAAAAAAACCCCGAGGGCAGAAAAAAAAAATGGCCCTTAGTCAAGGGGCATTTGAACAATTCACCCATTTTTTTTATAACTTTCAATATTGATTTATAATCACATAACCTATATATATTACATTTTTTAACTTCAATTTTAAATTATAAATGGTTGTTTTATAAGATTAATTTTTACATCTTCTCTAATTTTTAATTTGGAATCTTACTCTAATTTTAAAATTTGAACTTTACCTTAATTTGATATTTTAAATCTTAATCTTAATTTGAAATTTTAAATCTTAAAATTAAAAATTTGAAATTTTTTCATTGATAGATTTGATAAAAATTTTATAGATAATCCTTAACAAATTGATCTGGTAAAACTAGACCTAGGACCAGTTTTAAAATTAAGAAACATGGGGGGATAAAAATGAAAATTGCCCAACCCGATATGCGTTCCACCGGTTAATTACGTGGCTGATGATCGTCCAATCTTTACCCAACATTATCTCAATAATTATGCTGAAATATTAAAAATAGCAGAAACAACACACAATATAGAATCAATACAAAACAATCTATTTCTAATAGAGATTCAAGTGAACATGGTTTGATGGATTATCATCGCCCTTTCGGGCTTCTCAATTCTGAGAAAGCAGAGTCTGCACATGTAACTATTGAGCTCATCATTCTGTCGTAGCTTGGAATTGAAATTGGTTTACGCTTCGATTCTCCCTTCTCCACTGGATCATGTAAATGGAGTGCTGATTCAAGATTCCACAACACATCGCCCATCGATGGCTGTTCGATCCCAATCCCATCCAGGCATTTCACTGCTATCTCCACAAACTTCTCCAAGCTATCAAGTGATATTTCATCCTTCAAATTTGGATAGATGATCTGATCAATGGTGCCGTTCCTCTTGCAATGCAATGCCCAATGGGCATGATTTTATTTTTTGTTTAGTGGATATATAAAATATCCATTGATTTTATCCTTATTAACATTCATCAAAATTAAAACAGTTGGAGGGGTTCGATGTTATTCTAGAATTTAAGTGGAAAAAGTTTATGTTCTATATTGAAATTAAGACAAATGTGTTATAAATTAAGTAAAATATATAAACACAAAAACAAAACATGTAGAGAAGAGAAGTAAAGTGGAATTCTTATTCTACAAATGTTTTTTTTTTTATATGTATATATCGGAGGGACCCCGTGGCTGACTTTACGATCGAGATAGGAAGACTACCTCCGCCTATTTGTCCCGGTCCCAGGAAGGGATCAGCATATTCTACAAATGTTGGTTATAGAATAGTAATACATTGCAAAAGTCATCTATTTATAGGGTTTATGGAGGAATCCTAAAGATTGGGAGTTATAAGGGTTACAAGTCGAGATGTGGGGAAGATTATGAGGTGATTAAGAGTAGGGTTATGTAGGTGAAAGGTGAGGGGGTTATGAAGTTAAAAAGTAGGGGGGGGGGGGAGGGGGGAGATTACGGAATTGAGTGGTGATGGGCATCCACAATATTCACAACAAAATGTTTGTATTTTATTCTTATTATTATTTATATATATATATATAACAATGGGATATATGGTTCCCTTCCACTCATTTCATTATTCTGCCACTTATCCCGTGACCCTTAGCTTCCTACCTAATCATTTACTCTGAGAGAATCGGTCCTCTTACAAAATGCTTGTGGTGGTAATAGCTAATTAGTCGATATCCTTTTCAACAATTTTTTCATTGTAATATTTCATTTTAACGCTGATTTACTCACAT
Organism: Acorus calamus; assembly: GCA_030737845.1. Lineage (NCBI taxonomy): Eukaryota > Viridiplantae > Streptophyta > Magnoliopsida > Acorales > Acoraceae > Acorus > Acorus calamus. Next base: position 27,525,634 of record CM060878.1, on the reverse strand, counting down.
GTTTGTAAAAAAAAATTCAAAGAAATTTTATGTGGAATTGGAACAAACAGGCGGATGTAACCTTCTCGGCTAGACCGTAAAGATATCCACGTAATATCCCTCTAAAATAAAAAATAATAATTTATTTTGACAATTTTTCCACGTACATGATTTATTACTGTTGCAATTTAATATAAAATAATCAAAACATATACACAAAAAATGCACATGGGACTATAACCACGTTGCATGTAACATTAGGTGGAATTTTGAAAATAATCCATGACCCGACAACATGTCAACATTGGGACTATATTTTGTCAAATATAGAAGATTATTATTATTTTTTATTTTTATTTTTTTGGTGTCATAGAAGATTATTATTGTTATTAGTACTTTTGCAAAGGTGGGGGGAATAAATTAAACATGATATCTAAAATCCATAAATTGAAAAAAACATAATGTCTACTTATAAATAAAATAAAATAAAAATCAGATTCATAGAAACCTAAAATGTAAAAAAATTTCAACCATGCATGGAAAAATCTAGAAGAAAAAAAATAGTGCTGCGTGCGATCGTCTGGTTCCAGGAGTTGCATGGGAGGGGAAGAATAGAGCTGGTAAACGAGTCGAACGAGCTGAGCTTCACCCTGCTTAGGCTCGGCTCGTTTATTTTGAGACTCGGCTTGGCTCGGTTACGAGCTTAATTTTCTGTTCAGGCTCGGCTTGTTGGGCTCGTGAAAAGCTCGACTGAAGCTCAGCTCGGCTCGTTTACAAATGAGCCGAGCCAAGCTCGAGCCAGGCTCGTTAGAAGCTAAATTTATTTATTTTTTGACATTTTAGAAATCCATTTTCATAAATCACAACACCTTATACATGTTCAAAATTCCACAAACATCATATTCAAAATAAACAAAAAATAAACAACATATTCAAAAATTAAAATTCATCACCTTGAACAACTCCAACAGTTAATACCAACCATATTTGATAATATAACAGTCCACACTAATAAACATTCCATTGAGTCCATTGTCCTCACTAATAAACAATCCAGTGAGTCCACACTAACAAACAGTCTACACTAATAAACAAACATATTTGATAATAGATAACAGTCCACACTAAGAAACAGTCCAGTTAGTCCACACTAACAAACAATCCACACTAATAAACAGTCTAGTTAGTCCACACTAACAAATAGTCTACACTAATAAACAGTCCACACTGATAACAAACCACAGTCCGCACTAATAAACAGACCGGTGAGTCCAAACCACCTTGAACACCTCCGATCAACATTGTATAGATTACTGCATTAAACAAAAAAGTAAATTTAGTCATCATTAATTATTGAAATGAATGTAAATAAATGCACTTTAACTATAGAAGTAATGGATTTATATTAACACATAACAACAAAAATAAATGAAATTCTATTCTCTATCTGTGTTTTGTTCTCTCATGTGTAGTGGCTGTGTTTGGGTCTCTAATTGTGTTTGTTCATGTTTTCGACAATACTTCTATGTGTGTGTTATAAAACATTACATATGGAGCAATAAAAAATGAAGATTAGGATTCCTGCAGTCATATAGAATCAATAAAAGAAAGATATTCATATAGAATCAACTAAGACAAACAGGCAATCAGGCATTCCTCTAGTCATTTTGCAGCCCTCATGTTTTGATTTGTTTTTTGAAGCTATATATATTTGTCTAATGTAATGCATATTGGGTGAACAAATCAAGATCGAAGGGTAAATAATAAGATAAAAATAATATATTCCAAATGTCAGATTAAAAAAACACCCAATAAAAGAAAGTTTTGAATAGGAGATCTCAAGAGAGAGGTTTAAAGAAAACCCAATTGAAATTGGGCACTGACCATTCATTCCAATCACAGATGAGCATCCAAAACTAAATAAATTAGAATTCTATACAGATCCAGATATAAATATAAAATCAATTAAAAAAAAGGCAATCTAACTACTGTCAAGACTCTGTTCCATATCTCATAGGATGATTAAACTGATTCTAACTAAACAGAATAGTAGAATTGAATAAAAATGAGATTACCTTTTTAGCAGTCTCTACACCTTCTATGACAACTTGCATGAATTCTTCCTCGGTCCGTACATATAACATATAAGACAAATGAGATACATATTATGTAGTCGGCATAAACCTTGAGAAAAGAAACCCCCACAAAACAAAGTATTTTAGAAAGAAAAAAAAAGCAAACTAATCTATCACAACTTTGTCAATTAAAAGTTTACATTACAAATGACATCTTCAAAACATTGAATTTTTAAATGATAAATCACATCCCTGGCTGCAGTATTATAAATTCAAATATGCACATTCCGTACATGAAATGTGGATTAATAATCACACAAAAGCACAAAAAGAGTCTATAGGGCACTTTTGATAAGCACATGAATAATCATATCAATTACAATGGCCACTACTAGGCCTAAATCTAAACCTCCCTGGGCCATTTAGACAGCTGAATAGCAGAGACACAAAAAATGTTTTCTGTTTTGTGTTTGTAATATATTCAAGTTTGATTGGTTATGGAAATGATGTTTGTTATTTATAGGGGGATGTAAAGCAAGAGGGGACAGGGTGGTTAATGTTATGGGCAGCCAACTGGCCCAACTCTGTCCAAGTTACAATTTTTTCCCCTAACTTCTATTAAACTATATATGTAGCACAATACCCAGCATAGACTTCTTGTAGAGAATCAATTCATAACTTCCGAACAACTTCGATTGTTTAAATTTGCTCCACACGCAAAAACATGACAAGAAGCAAGCATGTATATGGAACTCTTTTTGGGAATCAAGACAGTGTACACATATGCAACACACATGTGCAATGTCTAGAAACGATCCAATCATTAACCTACTTTAAGATTCAATTGTAATACTTTCAGTAATTTTGGTTCTTATATGATCCTACAATGAGAAATAGTCATGTTGCTGTTTGTCAATGAATATAAAAATACATATCAAGCTGTTACGACCTGAATTGGGCTAAATAACTAACCGAGAAAATCGAAATCCCCAGGAGTAGAGATTCAGATCCGAATACGAAGAAAAATAGCCGAGGAATTGCCGATCTCTGAGTCTCCTGAAAGTGAGAAACTGAAAGAGTGAAAACGCAAGGACAACTTTAAACGGCCGGGAGAGAGTCAGAGAGAGAGGCGAGAGAGGCTTCATACCTGACTACCTGAGTGAGAGAGAGAGATCTAAAAGGCTTCCGAGAGAGAGAGAGAGAGAGATCGCCGAGAGAGGGATATGGTGTCGCCGAGAGACTCAGAGACAACTAGGGTTTCATTGAGTGAAATATGAGAGTCAAGAGAGAGAATCAAACTTAAGGTCGAGGAGAAATTGAGAAAAGCTGGGTAGTCGGGCTGGGCAGTCGGGTACTCGGGCTGGGCCTGAGCTAAATGGGTTAAATGTGGGTTGGTAAACGAGGCTCGGGCTCGGCTCATTTACAAACTGAGCTTTAAATTTTGTTTAAGCTCGGCTCGTTTATCTAATCAAACGAGCTTGAACAAGCTTTTACCGAGTCGAGCCAGAGTTGCTCGGCTCGTTTACCAGCCCTAGGGAAGAAGAAAGAATAACCTTGGGGGGGGGGAAGGGGGGTCATTGGTTTGTGTTGGGTGGGTTTAAGTGGGGTTATGTTATTGGGTTAGGTGGGTAACTAGGGTTGGGTTGTTTGGAGTGGGTGACGTGGGTGGTTCACGTGTGGAAAATAAATGCAAACATTGGGTACGGTTTTATTTGTTTGTTTTTTTTTACTGTGATAAGTGCATCAGACGATTGAAAAGTGTGTCCGCTCTTTAAGCTTTTGCGGACGCCCTCTTTAGAGAGGGTCTTAATCAACGCCTTTAGAATTAGATTTTAATACCTGTAGAACGTTCAAGAGACTTAAATACCGTGCAAGTGAACATAAAGATTTACATGCATGACTCAGCAAAATTTATCTATATTTACAAAAGAGAGTATGCAACGATTCACTATATCAATTAATTGGAGTACAAAATCTCTCAACATGTCTCTCCTCAGCACCACCCCTTTTTTTCAAGAAGAAACTGTAGAACGACTATTTCTCACAGAAAATAAAGTTTTTCAATTAACCTTAACAAGGAAAAGACTAAATACATAGAGTACAAATGAATTAAATTATAAAAATACTCATACAAAAATTTGACTTGACCATAGGCCTTCAAGAACATGCCCTTCATATTAGAATGCAAGACATCTCACAACATCTTCTGTCATCATATAGATTGAAATTAAAAGTAACATAACTTTTTCCGTAGCATTGGAATTTTAAATCTTACAAGGAATCACTTAGGTGGCGTTTGGCGCAGTGGAATGCGGATTTTAAGCACTGGTTAATAAGTGCAGAAAGAGGTTATGCTGATAATCTTTAAGGAGTTCAGAAAAAAAAGTGTTTGGTTCAGCAGAAAAATATTATGCAGTTATTTAGATAAGTGTGTTTGATTGACCACATAACATATGTGCTTATTAGAAGGGTATTTTGGTCTATTTAATAAGTGCTTAATGTTATTTCATGTTTAGTTAAAAACTTGAAGATTTGCTTATTTTTTCTATTAATAAAAAAAAAAAAAATTTGGTATGGTGATTAAAATACATGTACTATACAACTATAATTTGATTAGTTAGAAAAATAAGATGAAAGCCTATACAGATTTAAAATAGATGCAAGGGACAAATGTCTATTCTTCATTTAACACATGAAACCTAGCCACATTTCCTCTCTTCTTGGCCACCAGTTCCACTTATCCCTATTTATGAACACATGTTGAAACACATGTAAAGTAGAGATAGTGATGTTTGGGTGAGTTTGCTGTGAATCTTTAGTGAACACTAGTTGGGGCACATGTGAAGAAGAGGAGACTTTTCAAGGTAATGTATTGTTCAGGTTTATTGTGAAGTTCTTAAACTTTTTTTTTGGTAATTCAGAACCCACCTATTTATGTGAATCAAAACCAGCACCCATAAAACCCCAATTTTTTTTTGGTTATTCCTCAAGTCGATCTAGTGTGGAGATCCGAAGAGGATAGATGATCTATAGAGAGAGAGTCGTTGTGGTGAAGATCGATCTGTTGAGGAGACGAAGCTCGGTGGTCGACACAGTGAGGAGAACCGAAGATTGCATATGGTGAAGCAGATAGACACAACAACGAAGATACAGTGAAGAAACTAGGGTTTCGGGGGGGGGGGGGGTTGATGGTTGGCGCTCTCTCTTAGAAGGGTTTCACTTGTTCGATGAGGTGTGAGGAGAGAGAGGGTCTCGAAATGAAGGCTATATATCCTGCGTAAATATTTCAAATGAGGAGGGATATTTTTGTCTTTTCACCTCGACGCTAATAATGTGAAAGCTGAAGACGGAAACATAAGTGACACGGGATCGCTAAATATTTGGGGCTATTTTCAACTGAAAGCGGAGTGTATTCAGTACTCAAAAGTGTGCGGACCAAACGCCAACACAACGAATAAGTACTGAATCTGCCGCATTAATCAGAATAAATGTTGAAAGACAACCCAACCAAACACCACCTTAGACAAGTTATTTCAAGAACTTATGCCTTGAGATACAAATTTATCTTTCAAAATCATACTTGATACACAACAAGTTGGAAAACTAATGGAAAGATATTTAAATAATTCTCTACATGCGTTTCAACTGAAAGATTTCATCGCCCTTCTGGGCTCCTCAACTCTGAGAACACAGAGTCTTGATTGACAACATTTGAGTTTATCATTCCTTCATATCTAATAACTGGATCGTGTAAATGGAGTGCTACTTCAAGATTCCACAACACATCTCCCATTGATGACCGGTCGATCCCAGAACCGGCCAAGCATTTCTCCGCGATCTCCACAAACTTCTCCAAACTATCATGTGATATGTCATCTTTCAAATTTGGATCAATGATCTGATCGATGGTGTCGTTCCGCTTGCAATGCAATACCCAATCAGCCAGAATCACCTGCTCTTCGGGGAGTGAACGATCCAAGGCCAGTCGTCCACATAGCACTTCGAACAAGACAACCCCGAAAGAATAGACATCGGATTTTTCAGTCAGACGCTGTTTTCGGTAGTACTCTGGGTTGAGATACCCGAAAGTTCCCTTGACGGCGGTACTTACATGGGTACAATCCAGCTCTGGGGCCGCCTTGGAAAGTCCAAAATCTGAGACCTTTGCGACCCATTTATCGTCCAAGAGGATGTTCGTAGTCTTGATGTCGCGGTGGATGATACCTGGCTTCGCACCCGTGTGGAGGTAGTGGAACCCCCGAGCGGCTCCGATGCAGATCTCAAGGCGTTGTTTCCACGAGAGCGGTGGATTTTGAGTGTTGTAGAGGTGATCCCGGAGTGTCCCGTTGGTCATGTAGTCATAGACGAGGATCATCTCGTCGTTCTCATTACAGTATCCAACCAGAGACACCAAATGCCGGTGCCTCAACTTTGAAAGCATGTCAATCTCTGTTCGGAACTCAGGCGCTCCCTGGTTCGAAAGTTGGTTCCCTCGCTTGATCGCAACGCAAGTCAACCCGCCGTTGATCTCTCCCCTGTAGACCTTTCCAAACCCTCCGACACCGATTACAAGCAATTCGCTAAAATCTTTAGTTGCGGTTTTGATCTCTGAAACAGAGAAAAGGCGGCTTTGGTTTGATGGAGATGAGACCCAGCTTTGCAGCATCACTTTCTTCTTCAATGCGAACAGGACTGCCAGGAACACGAGCGCCATCACGACCGTGCCGCTGATGACTCCGCCCGCGATGGCCGCGGACCTGTGTCCCTTCTTCGAACCGTTCTGGGGCAAGACCTGGCTTTGGTTGACCGTCTGCCGTGACGGTGGCGGTAGCGGTGGGGGCGGGTTTGGTTGACCGTCTTCCGTGGCGGTGACCTGGCTTTGGTTGACCTTATTCACGGCGGAGCTGTAATTGTTGATCCCGTCCTCGTACATGTTCCAAAGCATGATCCCCCCGTATGTCGGAGACTCCTCCACCGCCGGCAGCACCTGTGACGTCAGCGTCCCCGGAGGGATGTACCCACTCACTGCCGCCGCCGTCGACGCCGGCAGACCCACAAAGAACTTCACTGCTCTCACGCTCGTCGTCCATTGCTTCCAACTCTTCACAAGGTTCGACACGCCGTCGCTACCGCCGCCGTATTCACACGGTGGGTTGTTGAAGAACTGGACCCACACGTAGTCGAACAGTCCCGTCGCGAGTGCCGGCCCGAGCGACGTGTCCGGGTAAGGACACTGCGGTGCCGCCGACAGGTAAACCTTCCTCCAGCGCGTGCTGTACGCCGACAGAAACCGCGCAAGCTCGTCGTAGTGAGCAGACCCCCCCGACTTGATGCTGAAGTCGACGCCATCTAACATCGCTGGGCCCAACGGTCTCGATGACGACGAGCCACCTAGGTAGTTGTTCCAGACGTAGTCCGCAAGGCTCTGTGCATCGGCGGTGGAGGTCAGTGAGTACCCGCTCCCGCTGCCCCCGAGGGAGAGCATGACCTTGACGCCCATGCTTTGGCATTTACGGATGCCAGCGCTGTAGCCCACGCACGAGCTATAGGAGGTGTTGCAGTGTCCGGTTAGGTTCAGGGTCGGCGTCTTGCCATTGCCGAAGGCGCTAAGGAAGGCGATGTTGACATACGCATAGTTTTTGGTGTTGCACGTGGCGATGAGCCTGTCCTCCATCCCGTTTTGGCCCCAGTAGATCCCGATGTCTCCAACGGAGGCGGAGGCGGAGGCGGAAAGGGAGGCAAGTGTTAGGAGGAAGAGGAGCGGCTGGTGACCAAGAGAGGAAGTTTTCTTGGCCTGCATATTGTATGGCTAGGTTTGGTTGTGATGGGAGTGCTTGCAATTGCAAAAGATTGGCTTTTGTATTAGCATTTGCATCTGTTTTAATTACTTTAGATTTTTTAATCTTGACTTCGATCGTGTGAGAAAACGCGTGTAATAGTGTCGTTGAAAGGGATAGACAAAGACGGGTTATAACGCATTCGTCCGGCCTTGGCATCTATACATAAATATATATACGTTTTGTACAAAGTATACATGTGGTGAACTCACCTCATTTTATATTTAATAATACATAATCTGCCTGTTCGGTCCTTCTTACCGAAAAAGTGTCACTCTGAGATTGCACATTGAGATGTGGTGTTATTTTGTGAAGGAAAATGGTACGTTTAACTCCTTGTGCGGTCTCATTTGTAATCCACACCGTTTTTTATATTTTAAAAAATTAATGCTCTCATTTGTCTTATTTTTTTCTTTTAAACATAAATTTTTTTTTACTCCATATACTATTGTAACATAATATGTACTGCCATTATATTGTATATGACTGCAAAACGGGCTGAAAAAAAGACTTAGTGTATCAGCATACTGAGAAAAATGTCACCCCTCTTTTAACCCTCCTTACACTCCCGCTGACACTCCATACAAGTTTTTTTTAAAAATAGAATGACTCATCCGGCTCTTATATAATTTAATTAATAAATATTAGTGTATATATATATATTTCAATGAATTAGATGTACACTATAGAAAATGTGAAATTTTCTAAATGAAAAAAATATTCACTAAAGAGGTATATGAGTAGTAAACAAGGTTGTAAATGAAACTGTATGTTTTTTCGGTTTTTTATATAAGTGAAACTATATAATTCATAAGAGTATATATTCATTTTTGTGAAAAAAAAGAAATATACATTTTAAAAAATCAAAACATGCACGAAATTTTTATACACTTTTTAATTTATATACACCATAATAACACAATATATATTTGCATTATCGCCAACATATAAGCGATTGGGCCACTCCTAGGTTGTAGATTGGGCCACAGAGAGGACGAGTGGATCAACGCTGAACTCCGACAGATTTTCAAAATATGGGTGGATCCCTTTATTGGGGCACACAGAACGACGTAGAGCGGATAACCCCTGCCCTTCAGCCCCTCCCCCCCCCAGTCACAGTGGGTGAAGAGATTTTGCAAACCTTTGTTTTTGGGGAAGGCAAAAATGCATGCCAGGATGCTCTGCGAAAGCGTTCTAAAGCCATGTTTGGTTTCTCATGTGGACCTTCATTTTGAAGAACAAGGACGAGAAGCACTGATTGGGTATTGAAAATGGGTTACTTTTATGAAGTTAACACTTTGGGATATTGCAAACCAAGTTTTAGTTAAATCGATAATCACCTCCCACCCCTGTAAAAAAAATATATATAAATATCTTTTTTTTTTCTTAGCATTTTGTAGATCCAATATTTTTGAACCACCATGGTGTGTTATGTCCAGTCCATAAGCTGATTAGATAGGACCGGTTGTTTGAAATAAAAGGCCGGTAGATCCCATGAACAACGTGTATGCGTGAATTTAGCTCCACAAATTAAAGGGATAAACATATGCTAGTTCATGTATAAATGCAAGTCTTATACTTTATCATCTCGTTTTCTTGTTCTCTCTCTCACTACTGATTTGAGCATTACAATCACAATACTGATTGTAATCCAAATTCAACTGCTGACCGTATTTTACTACTTCTTAAACAAAGATAAGTCCGTTGTCTCCTCCAAGTGGCGTTGTTGTGCTTCATCGTTAAAACTTCCAC
>CM060878.1:27336334-27505991 GCA_030737845.1 Acorus calamus | reverse complement strand
TTAATTTAACTACACAATAGTTTCAGACCGTTACCGACGGGGGCCGGGGTAGGTAAATTAAAGTCATAAATCAAGAGTAATATAGATTTTTAGAAAAATAAAGGGTCAATATGAATATTCTCAATCTTTGAGGGGGCTATATGCATTTTTCCATTTAATTTTCTAGGAAAAGAGAGTAGTCCTTGTTGATATTTTACATAGGTGTATATTATCTCAATAACAATGCTGAGACATTAAAGATAGCAAACACAATATAAATAAAAGAAGTAATCTTTGACAGGATTCATATGTAACTTCGAATCATTACAAAACAATCTATTCTAATAGAGATCCACGTGAACATGGTCTGATGGATATGATCGCCCTTTGGGGCTCCTCGATTCTGAGAAAACAGAGTATTCTCTAGTAACAACTGAGCTCATCATTCCTTCATAGCTTGAAATTGAAATTGGATCACAATTAGATTCTCCCTTCTCCACCGGAATGTGCAAATGGAGTGCTTCTTCAAGATTCCACAGCACATCTCCCATCGACGGCCTTTCAATCCCCTGACCAGCGAGACATTTCTCCGCGATCTCCACAAACTTCTCCAAGCTATCCGGTGACATATCATCCTTCACATTTGGATTGATGATTTGAACGATCGTGCCGTTCCGCTTGCAATGCAATGCCCAATTAGAGAGGCTGACCTGCTCATCGGGGAGTGAATGATCCAATGTAGGTCGTCCACATAGCATTTCAAACAAGACGACCCCAAACGAGTAGACGTCGGATTTCTCTGTCAGTTTCTGTTTCCAGAAGTACTCTGGGTCCAAGTACCCAAAGCTTCCCTTGACGGCAGTACTCACATGGGTGCAATCCAGCTCCGGGGCCGCCTTGGAAAGTCCAAAAATCACGACCTTTTCAACCCATTTATCATCCAAGAGGATGTTTGTAGTCTTAACGTCACGGTGGATGGTACCTGGCTTTGCGCCTGTGTGGAGGTATGATGTAGGACAGATTATGCAGATATGACCATCAAAATTGGTCCATCAAATAAATTCAAATCAATGGTCACGATCTCGGAATCGCACGAAATTTGGCACGGTGAAATATATCGAGAAGATCTTCTGGAATAGTTGTTATACAACTAATCATTCTTATTTTTCAAAAATTCATTTATTTAGGGTTTTAAATTAGAGATTTTACTATTTTTAATAAGTTTTAGATTTGTGATATCTCAATCATAACAGATCGGAATTGATTTCTATCAATTCCTATGATCATTTAGGATCTCATAGAATCTGAAAAATTAGTTTTCGGATTTTGTTATTTTTAGTAATTTTTTTATTTTATGCTATTAATATAAATAGCAGACTTGTAATTTAGGGTTAACAGTTTTTATCAATAATATTTAAAATTTCCTCTGTTTTGAGGCTTTGTTCCTTGTGGATTCAAGGTGCTTATAAGATCTCAACGCTTGTTGGATCCTTTTATCTAGTTTTTCGCTGCGTTAAGGTAGTGGAACCCCCAAGCGGCTCCGATGCAGATCTGAAGGCATTGCTTCCACGTGAGCGGTGGATTTTGGGTCTTGTAGAGGTGATCCCGGAGTGTCCCGTTGGCCATGTAGTCATAGACAAGGATCATCTCATCGTTCTCGTCGCAGTATCCAATAAGGGAGACCAAATGCCGATGCCTCAGTTTAGAAAGCGTACCAATCTCCATTTGAAATTCGTGGTCTCCCTGATTGGAAAGCCGGCTTCCACGCTTGACGGCAACACGGGTTGACCCGCCATCGATCTTCCCTTGATAGACATTTCCAAATCCTCCAACGCCGAGTACAAAAGAATCGCTAAAATTGTTTGTGGCAATTTTGATCTCCGAAGAAGAAAAATGTCAGACTTGGTGTGGTAGGAGTTGAAGCGAGGAGACGCAACTCTGCCTAGTCATTTTTGCTCGCCTCCAGTGCCTTAATGCCATGACCGTTAACAAGATGATGAGAAGCACAGATCTGGGGACTCCAATGGCTATGACGAGCAAGTGTCGATTGCGCTTCTTCTCAACCTGCGGTGATGGCCGTGTGAAACTGCCATCGCCTGTTATTAATTTTATAAATCTCAAGACCATTTAGCAACGCGTTAAGGCCTCAAGGGTTGATGGCAACATTCAGGTGGAGAGCGATCCATATATCATCTGATCGGCTCATGTCAGAGAGCAGGACGAAGTCCGTGTATATGGGAACACCGATCTTGCCTCCATTGGTGATGTAGGACAGATTATGAAGATGGGATCATCAAAAGTGGTCCACCAAATAAATTCAAATCAATGGTCACGATCTCGGAATCGCACGAAATTTGACATGGTGAAATATATCAAGGTGATCTTCTGGCTTAATTGTTACACAACTAACAATTCTTATTTTTTTAAGATTCATTTATTTAGGCCTTTAAATTAGCGATTTTACTATTTTTAGTAAGTTTTATATTTGTGATATCTCAATCATAACAGTCGGAATTGATTTCTATCAATTCCAATTATCATTTGGGATCTCATAGAATCTGAAAAATTAATTTTGGATTTTACTATTTTTAGTAATTTTTTTAATTTATGATATTATTATAAATAGCAAACTTGTAATTTAAGGTTTTAAGTTTTTTATCAATAATATTTTGAATTTCCTCTGTTTTGAGGCTCCTTCCTTGTGGATTACTGGATTCAAGGTGTTCATGAGATCTCAACGCTTGTTGGATCTTTATCTTAGTTTTTCGCTGCGTTAGTTGGTATCAGAGCGAAAATTTGCCTTGCTGTGATGGAAAATAACGGAGGGAGAGACGACCAATCTAATGACGCTGGTCGTGATTAGAGGACATACGGAAAGCGTTCGAGGAAAACCGCAATCAGATGCGAAAGATCCGTTAGATGATTGCTGGCCTGTACCTCAACGCCAACAACATGCATCCTAAAGGTAATAGGATACGCGCTGAGGGATTTGCCCAAGGCCGACCTATTGCTCGGAACATCGTTCGACGCTCCACTCATTATCAATTTGATGATGAGGAAGATTCAGATGATGAAGATGATGGACTATATGGATATCAACCGGGGATGCAGCGTATGAAATACAATGATTACCGATTGAAGGCGGATATTCATATTTCAATGGTAATATGCAGATCGAGGATTTCCTTGATTGGATCTCAGAGATCGAGAGATTCTTTGAGATGATGGAGGTTCCAGAGGAGAAGATGGTTAAATTGGTGGCGTTTCGATTAAAAAATGGTGCCGCCGCTTGGTGGGACCAACTTCAAAGAACCCGACAACGGCGAGGAAGGGCACTAGTTCGTACGTGGAGGAAGATGAAACAACTCCTCATGGATCAATTTTTGCCACGAAATTATGAACGATATTTACCCCAATTGTATCAAAATTGTTGTCAAATTATAAGGGTGGGGATGATTCAAGAGCCAACCCTTATGATCTGCCATCATCAGAGAAATGTGAAGATTCCAATGAACCAAAACTTTGCTCAAATCAAAATCAACAAGAGAGCGAAGTTTTAGTTGAACAAAAGGTTGATGACATATATGATGGCGTAGAGTTCGCGGATGAAGAAGGAGAGCGGATCAACTTCATCGTTGAACTAGAGATCGATGAGGACATGAGCAACAAAGAAGAAGGGGATGTTGTTTTCTCTGGTGATTCCGAAGATGTCATTGAAGGAGAACAAGAAGAGTTGTTTCCACGATCCATAGCGGTGACCCCCAAGATGGAAGAGATCCTACAGAAGCTCGTGTTGCATGATATGTGCACCATCAACAAGAGTGTTTTGGATTCCATCATCAACAATGAATACTTTGCGACTACTACAATGGTGAAGAAATTTTGGCTACAAATCGAGGTGCATTCAATTTTCTACATGATCGGTTATATTGAAAGAAATTTGAAGTCAAGAAAACGTCTCTTCTCTTGTCAAAGGTTAAATACAAAGAAACATCAATTGAAGAGCGGAAGAACTCGAGGACGAGTTCTTTTGAAGAAGAGGAGTCTGATGTAGGACAGATTATGAAGATGGGACCATCAAAAGTGATCCACCAAATAAATTCAAATCAATGGTCACGATCTCGAAATCGTACGAAATTTGACATGGTGAAATATATCGAGGAGATCTTCTGGCTTAGTTGTTACACAACTAACAATTCTTATTTTTTTAAAATTCATTTATTTAAGCCTTTAAATTAGCGATTTTATTATTTTTAGTAAGTTTTAGATTTGTGATATCTCAATCATAACAGATCGGAATTGATTTTACTATTTTTAGTAATTTTTTTAATTTATGCTATTATTATAAATAGCAGACTTGTAATTTAGGGTTTTAAGTTTTTTATCAATAATATTTCGAATTTCCTCTGTTTTGAGGCTTCTTACTTGTGGATTCAAGGTGTTAATGAGATCTCAACGCTTGTTGGATCTTTATCTTAGTTTTTCGCTGCGTTAATTGGTATACATAATCATGTTGAAATTGTGTTGGGCAGTCTGGTTGTTGATGAAGATGTCGAAGACCCTCATATTCATGTTTGTGACCGGGTAGGAGATCTCACAAAAATGGAGCCGGACGAGGTACTGAAAACCGGGATCAACCTTGACAACCCAAGTGAGGTTATATTTTAGATTGAGTGATCCGTTGGGACCCATCGAGCGAGCAGTGCCGTAGACTTCCGGAGGGGCGATATACTCAGATATGCTAGCTGTGTAGTCGATCGTGATGTTGGGGTACTTTGGATAAGTGACACCAGACACAGCGCTATAAATGTACATCTCGTCGTCAGTCCATGCTCGATAGAGCCCCGAGTCATCTATGGGGGACACGCTCTTCCGGCCAACGTTCAGCCTCACAACCGTCTCCAAAGCTGTATACTGATTGACCATCATCATGCTCGTCGACCCGACTATGAGAGGCGGGTTAGCTGTGTAGGAATCGCTAAAAATCTGTGGTATTGAGATGATCTCGATCCCATTCACAAAGGCGAACGCGTTCTTCTTCACCATGGACGGCACAAACGTCAAATTCAACGTGTTCAAAGATGTGTTGACACACTTGACAGAGAATTCCTTGTTTATGGCCTGTGTAGTCAAGAGGGGATTGAAGTTGTTGAGGAGAGGACCATGAGAGACGGAGAAGAAAGAATCGGAGACAATGAAATTGGGGTTGGTGTAGTTCGATGGGTAGAAGTAGAGGCGGACGAACTTGAAGCCTGAGGTGACAGGGAAGGAGTAGGTGTATTGGGTCTGGAAGATCCGTAGGGTACTGTCGGAACAGAGGAATTCTTGTTGGAAGGTGTGGCAGACACCATGTACTGGATGCCTGGAGCGTAGTTCGAGCCAACATCGCTGAGCCAGATGCGGCCATCAGGGGCTGATAATTTTTCCCGATGGTGCGCCACAGTTGAGAAGGATGGTCTCAGCCGGGACATAGGAGGTCGTGTTTTTGGGGATGACCAGATCGATGGAGGTGGTTACAGCGGCGGCGACAAGGAGAAGGGCAATGCAAGCCAGTTTTGGTTGCTTTTGTGGATCTTCATTTTGGGTACTCAAACTGGGATCTGATGCCTCACAGAAGCGTGGTTTCAGAACGAACTGAACACATCTGAAGCTCAAGTTCCATAGGAAAACAATCAAGTATGAATCGATGAAATATTAGATTAACTTGGTTTTAAATTGAATTTGGTTTCAGAACGAACTGAACACATCTGAAGCTCAAGATCCATAGGAAAACAATCAAGTATGAATCGATGTAATATTAGATTAACTTGGTTTTAAATTGAATTTTAGATATCCATCAAGGGAGAAAGCATAATATTATGTTGATCTGACTTTAAAACTGTGATATAAAATTAAGCAATGGCACAAGGGAAAATGATCGTATGATCCACCATCCCCTCTCAGTTGAACAATCCTCACCAATTTCATGACTAAACAATGAAACTAGTGAACACTTTTTTTCTTTCACTATTTGTACAAAACCATGTGTGGATCCACTTCTGAATACAGTCTCACGGATTTGGTTCAGTGACATTCCAATGTGGATCCCACCATAAGCCCAAAAAATAAAATTAGTACATTGTTTATGT
This sequence comes from Acorus calamus, assembly GCA_030737845.1. Lineage (NCBI taxonomy): Eukaryota > Viridiplantae > Streptophyta > Magnoliopsida > Acorales > Acoraceae > Acorus > Acorus calamus. The sequence goes on along the minus strand of CM060878.1, from coordinate 27,499,884 downwards.
CATCCTTGGAAAGTCAACCTCCACCTTTGACCTTAAGATGCCTAGGGAAGAGCCAAGGATCCATGATAATATTATACTCAAACATTTATACAGTCCCAAATACAATTCCATATCATTCTCGTTAGTTTCCTCCACTATCATGAGGTATATACTTCGATAAAAGTTTTTTACATTTTCTATAAATTATACCATTCAATTTATTAAATTATTTACTTCACATTTTATAAAAGAATATATCTCATTAAATGAAGTATATGATTTAAAAAAAATGAAAACTTGAACAGATTATGTTTGGGATTGTAGAAAGGACTGACCGTAACATTTCCCTTCTTTTTTCCATCCATAGCCCAAAACAGTGTTGCTTGAGCATGTGTCTCCTCTAGTATTCAGAACAGATAATAGTACACCAGAGGAAGTGATGAGGCCAATGTGAAATGTTGAGCTTAGGTGAGCCAACTTGGCTAAGGTGACTCATTCCCCACCACTTCTTTATTAGACAACATGTTTTAATGGGTCATCTATGCTTCCAGAAAGACAAAGTGAGAAATGGTGCAGGCTCTCTTTCAAGCTTTGTTCTTTGAAAACCTTTAAAAAAGAATAATGTGGAATTTATAAATCCGTCTTTGAACAACTGGGAAACAGTAATCTCTTTTGAGTTTGAATTGGGTTATCTGTGTAAAAAAGTGATATTTAGCTATCTTCAAAAGATTAAAACTTTCATCTGTAATCTTGAGACACACCATACAACACACACAAAAAACAAGATAAGATACAATACTTCTGTACTAGAAATTCAAGTGAGCATAGTTTGTTTAATACTGCCGTGCCCTTTCAGGCTCTTCGATTCTGAAAACAGAGAATCTTCAATGAAAAAATTGAGCTCATCGTTCCTTCATAGCTGGAAACAAAAGTTAAATCAAAATGAGATACACCCATATCCATGATACTGTGCAAAGTTTCCACAGCTCATCCGCTCAATACTGTGCAAAGTTTCCACAGCACTTCGATGGCCGCTCAATCCGCTCAATACTGTGCAAAGTTTCCACAGCACATCGCCCAGTGCCTGAATGCCATGACCGCTAACAAGATGATGAGAAGCAAAGATCCAGGGACTCCAATGGCTATGGCGAGGAAATGTCGAATGTGCTTCTTCTCAGCTTGCAGTGACAACCTTGTGAAGCTTTCACCGGTGTTGTTCATTTTGAATATCTCAAGACCGTTTAACTGCTCGGAGTCAAGATCATAGTTGAAGCTAGGCGGGCCAACAACGATCCATAGATCCTGCGATCCAATCATGTCAGGGAGCAGGATGAAGTCCATATAGACGGGAAAACTGATATTCCCTCCCTTGGTATGCCCAGTCAAGTCAAAATCGTGTTGCGCTGTTTGGTTGCTGATGTAGAGTTGAAGATCCTCCTACCAGACCTCTCACTGTTAACGCTCTTTATCTCGCAGAAATGGAGCCGGACAAGGTAGGAAAAGCTCGTGACAGTCCAAGTGAGTTTGGCACTTGTTCATGCAGTGCCATAGACTATTAGTGGGGCGATATGTTAGAAATTTCTTTAAGGTGGGCTTACATAGATCACATTATTAGACATTGTTAGTGAGTTTGGCACTTGTTCGCGCAGTACCATAGACTATTAGTGGGGCAATATGTTAGAAATTTCTTTAAGGTGGGCTTACATAGATCACATTATTAAGCATTGTTGACTGTCAAATAAATAATGAGTGACATTGATTATACATATTCAGTTGTGATTTAATGTTTTATAAGGTTAAATACACATCTCTTATGCATGTTCAATTACACGTGTATTAAATGAGTACAGATTCAGTTTTTATGTGTAGAAACATATTAAAACCCAGATGGGCTATATAAATAGTTGAGATCCCCACTCCAAACCCAAATTTCTCTTTCTCATTCACATCCCATTATTGTGTGAGAAAAGGCAAAAGAGAGAGGGACTTGAAGTTGAAAGACCTACCATCAGATCTTGAAAGCAATGGTGACAGGTACACATATTGTTGACTTTCCTTCATTTATCTCCATGAGATCTAGGGTTTAGGGGTTTTATTAAAATCCCAACACCATTTACTCATAGTCAGTTGGGTAGTCGATCGTGATGTTGGGGTCCCTTTGACAAATCGTACCATCCTCCCCATAAATGTAACCCAAGTCCTCAGCCCATGCTCGATAGAGCCCTGAGTCATCTACGGGGGTACACACTGCTCCCTCCGAGGTTCAGCCTGACAACCGTCTCTAACGCCGTGTACTCATCGACTTTCATCAATCTCGTCGTCCCGACCACGAAAAGTGGGTCGATGGCATGGGCAAGATCTGCGGGGTCGAGACGATCTCGATCCCATTGATAAAGGCGAACGGTTTGTTCTTCACGGAGGATGGCGTGAACGTCAAATTCAATGTGTTAGTTGATATGTTGATGGAGAATTCCTTGGTTATGGCTTGTGTAGTCAAAAGGGGGTTGAAGTTGTTGAGGAGTGTGTGAGGACCGATGGAGACAGAGAAGAAAGAATCAGAGACGACGAAATTGGGGTTGGTGTAGTTCAACGGGTAGAAGTAGAGGCGGACGAACTTGCGGTCGGGGATGACGGGGAAGGAGTAGGTGTAGGGGATCTGGAAGATCCGTGCCGTCATGTAAGGGACTGTCGGAGGAATTCTTGTTGGAAGGTGTGACGGAGACAGTGTACTGGATGCCAGGAGCATAGCTCGAGCCGACATCGCTCGCCCAGCTGCGGCCATCGAGGGCGTCTGTTTTCCAGAAGAAGCACCGCAGTTGAGGAGGATGTTCTCGGCCGGGACATAGGAGGTGGAGTTTTGGGCAACGATCAGATCGATCGAGGTGGCTATGGCGATGATGATGATGAGGAGAAGTGAAAGCCAGTTTCGGTTGCTTTTGTGGATCTTCATTTTGGGTACTCAAACTGGGGTCGGATGAGATCTTGATGGGTTATGTAGAAGGATCAATAGCCTCACAGAAACGTGGTTTCAGAACGAACCGCACAGATCTGAAACTCAAAATCCGTAGGAAAACAATCAAGTATGAATCAATAAAATAGTTCAATTTGGTTTTTTAAATTGAATTTTAGTTATCTGTCATGGGAGAGCATATATTATGCTGATCTGACTTTAAAACTGTGATATTAAATTAAGCAATGACACTGGAAAATGATCACATGATCCACCGTCCCCTCTTAGTTGAAAAATCTCACTAATTTCATGACTAAAAGATGAAACTAGTGAACACATTTTTTTTCCATCTTTTTGTATAAAACCATGTGTGGGATTGGAGTATTCAATGGATCCTCTTTCGAGTACTTCTCACGGAATTTGGTTCAGTGACATCCCTAAGTGGATCCCACTATAGCCCAAAATTAAAGTCAGCTCTTCGTCTATGTCATCCATAGAAAAGTCAACCTCCGCCATTGACCTAAGGTGGCCTAGGGAAGAGTCAAAGTTCCCTAAAAATGTAAACAGTCAGAAATGCAATACCATGGAGCTTGAGTTCATATCACATTAGGCCTCGGCAACGGGCCGGGCCGTGCTAGTTCGGCCCGTTGAAACAGGGCCCAAGCCCGCGGGCCTGTCTGGCCAGCAGGCCCTGGCCGGGCTGGCCCATGGCCAGTTTTTTAAGACCAGGCCCTACCCACGGGCCCGTGCCTGAACGGGCCTGCCGGGCCGGGCTTAGGCTTCTGGCCTACGGGCGGGCTTGCGGGCCCATATTTTAAATATTTTTTTTTTGTTTTTTTTAAAGTGGTGTATTAGTATATCAATGTTAAAATAACATAAAAATTGATTTTTGGGCTTGGGTTTTATATTCAAATTTATATTTCTTCTATTATTTGAAAACAATACCGTATCATTAAGACACAAACAAGATAATATATGACATTTAAATAATTCAATTATGTCTTTTAATTTAGTGGGATTGAGTAATTAAAAACTATACAACATATTTTTATTTTTATTATAAAAAAAACAGAGAAGAAGAAAAACATTGCATTAAAAAAATTTCATTAATGCCTTTTAAGGTACACCTCACAATCACATCTCATTGGAATATTGGATAGTATCCAGCTGTGACCCATGAAAGAGAAATATAAATGATGTGAAAAATTAAAACAAACCCACTGTCATTTTTTTTTCTTTTTAAGTTTTTAACCCTTCCATGTAAAATAAAATATTTTGAAAAATAAAAGATTAAATAAATTAATTAGTTGAGAAACTGCATCACTACATGATATGTATATCCCAACTAGGTTGACACTTACATATATGTCAATCATTTACATATCACAACTTCAATTTAAAAAAATTACATAAAATTATAAAATCATTAAAAAATTGTTTATTCTTCAGGAGAACTGTGACCCATCTATGATGGTTTTGATAACCGCATATTTACTAATTCATCTGCAATTTGGAATTCTCGTTCAGCTTCTTGCATTCTTTCATCAGCTAAATCTCAGTCCTTCAAACAAATTAATGCTTCAATAGTGTCTTCACTTAAACTGCTCCTCTTTTCTGAAATAACACAACCACTTGCACTAAATGTAGCTTCTGATGCAACAGTAGAAACTGGAACTGTTAGTATATCACATGTCATAATGGAAAGTACAGGATATCTTGATTCGTGTGCTTTCCACCATGACAAAATATCAAATTCATCATCATCATCATATGTTTCAATGACTGCTTGGTCAAGATAATGTTATAAATCAGATAAATTTGAAACAGAAGAAGTAGATGACATTCTTCTACTTTTAATAAAAGCAAAAGGTCCTGCACGAGAGCTGGATGAAGACCTCGAAGACTGCATTGTATTTACTGTTCGATCTACACCTACTGTCATTTTATAATGTTCATATAATTCAAATAATTTGCATTTTGCAAAATTAATATTAGTTTGAAGTTTATCATTATCATTATATATCACTCCTAACCATCCTTCTAATGCATCAATTTTTAATCTAGGATCTACAATAATAGCAAAAGAATATATCAAATGCACAGTTCCCCAATATTTATCAAATTTTGTTTTCATGAGAAATAAAACATTATAAAAAATTTCATTATAATTTTCATAATAATTATTAAATATTGAAGAAATAGAAAATAATTGTGGAACTACACGAGAAGAAGTTGGATAATACACACCACAAAATATTTTTGTAGAATTTTCAAAAACTTCTAAGAAATCTTTAACAAGTTTAGCCATGGCCCAATCACAATCATCAGGGACAGATAAATTGCAACTTCTAGTATACAATAATTGTTCAACATACACATTTAAAACTCTTCTATATCTACAAGAAATTTGTAAAAGATTATATGTGGAATTCCATCTACGAGGTACATCATTATTAATGTTTTTTCTTTTCATAGATAAATTTTTACAACATTTAATATACAGTTCATGCCTACCTTGAGAAGAATTAATATTACGTACTATATCTTTTATTTTTTAAATTGAGGGTGATAAAAGTGATAAACCATCTTGTACAATTAAATTTAAAATATGGGCACAACAATGAACACAAAATAAATCATTTCGAATCGGTTCTAAGGACAAAAAACGTTTTAAACGATCTTCAGCTATATCATTGTTTGAAGCATTATCTAGTGTGACAGAAATTTTTTTATTTTGAATACCCCAACTTACTAATTCTTCATACATTGCATCTGCAATTGTTAAACCCGTATGTGGGGATTCAAGCATTTTGAAAGACATTATTCTTTTATTTAATTTCCAATCTTGATCTATATAGTGTGCAATTTTACATAAAAAAACAAATATTTTGAATAGATGTCCATAAATCTGAAGTTAAAGAAATATTGCCTACATAATTTTGAAAAAAAGCTTTTATTTTTTCCTTTTCAACTAAAAAACGTTTTATTACATCTCTTTTAGCAGTACAAGCAGAAAAACCTTTATATTGTAGAGTTAAACCTCTTTGTACCATTCCACTAAAATCATGTTCTTCTACAAAAGTAAATGGTTGTTCAGCTCTAATCATGTAATCTACTATTTCTTGACGTGCACGTTTTTCATCATAATTATATGCAGTTAATTTACCACTAGCATTTTTATTTAATAACATTTGATCTCTAATATCAACTTCATTTTTTACCAAACATTTATTCTTGTGCCTCTTAAGATGACTAGTACCTTGAGATGATGATGCACTTAAAAGTTTACTACACAAAAAACATTTTGCTTTTTGAATTTATTTTCCATTTTGCAAATTTAGTTTTTCTAGATGAAGATGTTAATGCACTAGTAGAAGAAGATGCTGGATTTGAAGATTATATAGTAGGAGATCCGGTTGAATCATCTACTAGATTGTGAGCCATTATAATAACTATAATTATATGATAACTACAAAAAGAAAATAGAAATAGAAAATGTCACCAATGTAATAAAAAAGGAGCTTGTTGAAATCTTGAAAGAGAGCTTGTTGAGAGCTTGCTGAGATCTTGAAAGGGAGCTTGTAAGAGGATTTTTTGAGAGTACGATAGCTTGAGAGAGGACTTCTACAGTGTTCGGCATGAGATGTTTTTTTTTCTGAATGTATTTGTTCTGATAGTATGATGAGAAAGAAAGAACAGATGATATCCCATTTATAAAATACATATTTCACCGTTGAAGGCTTAATGAATTCCGACCGTTGAGCCAAATCCAATGGTCGGAATTCATTTACGTGGGGGGCGTGGGCCCCCACTTAATTTATTAAAGTCTACTACATGCCAGACTTCTTGGGGAATGCCCTATTTAATTTTCTTTTTATACCCTTTTTAAAATTTTGAAACGGTTATAATTATCTCTACGGGTCAACGGGTCTAATTCGGGCTGGCCCGTGGGTCGTGCTGGGCCAGGCCTCCAGAAGCAGGCCCATGCCCGGCCCTCCCTCAAAACGGGTCGGGATGGCCTGGCCCGTGAACAGGCCTGGTCCGGGCAGGCCGAGTTTTCGGGCCACGGCCATTTGATGACCCCTATATCACATTGAACCAGGCCCGCCTGAGATTGATAATTTTAGAGGGGCCCTAGGTGATTTTTTAATTTGGGACCCTATTATATTTACATAAAAACTATTAGTGAGTATTACATAATTTTAAAAAATTCAAATAAATTCTCAAAAATGTTGAAAACTAATTATATCTTTTTAATTTTTTTTCAAACATGTCCTGAACATACGTGATTTTGAGTCACATGAGGTTTTAATTTTTTTTTTTTGTATTTTTAGAATAAAATAACTTATTTCCTACAATAGTAACAAATGTTAAAAACAAAAAAAACAAATGAAAAAAATACAAAGCATAAACCGGTTTCATAAAAATAAAAAATTAGAAGAAAGAAAAAGAGCAAAAAAATTCAAAAAATAAAAGCTCACCGAAAAAGATAATACCATAACAAATTTTTTGTTTTAAAAAAGTATACGTAAACACCAAAAATTCCTTAAATCTTGGGATTCATTTTAATTTATTGATTTGTTAAAAGAAATTCTTATAGTATTAACAAACATAATCCTATTAAATAGGAACACAATAAATAAATTTTAATTAAATATAAATGGAATTCAAAATAAAGCAATGTATAAGTTTTTTTAAACCTAATACAAAAGTGATGAATCATAAAGAAAATAAAATTAACTTTCAATTAAATTTAAGTTGATGATGTAGGATGCATGTTAATTAAATAAAAATATTTTTAAATAAAATTGTTAAAACAATGATATGATCAATTTTGTAAATAAATAAATTTAAAAATTGGTTTTTTAAGACTTTTTTCCCTAATTTGGGAGCCCTAAATGAGGTGGGGCCCTAAGCAATGGCCTACTCAGCCTATGCGCAGGGCCGGGCATGTAATATGAACTCAAGCTATAAATTTTTCATCGCCAAATTTTTCATCACATTGAAGATATATATTTCATTGAAATTGTTTCTTATTTTTTAAAACTGATATTATTTAATTTATTAAAATATATAATTCATATTTTATAAAAATTCATATCACATTAGATTATGTACATAATTTTTAAAAAATGAGAGCTTTGTAAGATTGCGTCTGGGCTTAAAAAAAAGAACAATATAATGTGTAACATTTTCCTTCTTTCTTCCATTCATAGCCCAAAATATAAAGCAGCGTTACTTGAGCATGGCCCCCCTCAAGTAGTATTCACATTTCACAAGAGGTGATAGTTTACCAGAGGAAGTGATGAGGCCAATGTGAAATGTTGAGCTTGGGTGTTCTTTTTATGTTTACCAAGGCCGAATTCTATGAGCAGATTTACAGGAGCAATGATTAAATTCAACAACAATAATATACTATCTTGCCAAAAAAAAAAAAAACAATACAATGCCATCACATTTTTACCCTGTCCCCTGAACTGAATTGTTGGCTATATAATAATATAATATGATTGTTGCGCATGTTGAGCTTGAGTTGGGTTTCAGTTTTCATAGAAAGTACAAAAAATATACAAAGGTTGGTTCTTTCGACTATTCCATGGAGACTAAAGAAACTTGAAGCGTATTAGATTTCCATGGAAATACAAATAGGAGCAAGATCACGTTTGATTTTTCTGTGATACCAAAGTTATACAAAGGCAGAAGTTTGTTCTTTCGACTATTCCATGGAGACTAAAGAAACTTGAAGCGTATTAGATTTCCATGGAAATACAAATAGGAGCAAGATCACGTTTGATTTTTCTGTGATACCAAAGTTAGCTGATGCTTCCAGTCCTAACATGTAGCTTGTATGTCTCCATCGACGAAAGGAATTGTCGAATTGACTAATAAGATGATCCAACTTGATTGGCTAAGGTGACTCATTCCCCACCACTTCTTTACTAGACAACATGTGGTCATCTATATATGCTTCCAGATAGACAGAGTGAGATATGGTGCAGGTTCTCTTTCAAGCTTTTCTTCTTTGGGTGAAAATATAAATTTCTGTTACATACAATTAAAAACACTTTTAAAATTTGAAAAATAAACGTAAAATAAGTACATTTGAAAATATTACATTTTTACCGAGGAATATTTTGCTCGTTAAAAGTGGTACTAAACAAATAAAAATCCCACCCCATTTCGGGTCACCGAAACGTTGGAAAGTCACCTCAGAAGGAAGCGTGGAAATTAATTTCCACGATCGAGACCGGCCCCCACCCGGAGGACACAGACTGTTATGTTTGTGCTTTTTTTAGAAAAAGATATACACAGCCTTATTTGCAGTCCGTTTTATAGCTCATGATTTTTTAAAAATCATACACTCATCTTTTAAAATGTATGTTATTATATGAAATGAAATATATACTAAGATACATTAGTGTATTTTTTTTCATAATGAAAAAATAATAAATAAAAATTGGGTCATATACTATGTTAGGACACATATGCTAAGATAACACAGTATATACTAAGCTATCTTAGCGCATGGGGCTTCAAAACGAGCTGCAAAACGGACTGCGTGTATCAATGCCTTTTTTTATTAGTAAATTGAGTGGACTGAAATGATTAGTTATTACCCATTTTCAGTTTCGAATTGTTCTTGCTTCTCGTCCAAATTCCCCAAAATGAAGATCCCCCAAAGATACGAAACCTGCTGGTTGTTGCCTCTCCTGCTGGGGGTTCGGATCGTCTGTGGTGGAGCTAGACGATGCTCCCTGTAGCAGCCACTAATCCATCGCCTCGTGTAAAGGTAAAAGGCAAATTCATCACTCCAACGCCTCAAATTGCCTCAACTTCTCTAAAGGACCTCAAAAAAATAGAATTTCCAAAATACTCCCCCAATCCCACACACCAAAACATGAGTCAGCCTAAAAAAAAAAACAAAAACAAAAACAAAAGAAAAAGAAAAAGTCCCTATAAATTGAAAAATCTTTAAGCCACGAAAGAAAAAAGAGGAATATATGGGTCCACTGTCAAATCAATAAGTTCTAGCAATAAATATAATGTTAAATAGATAATAAATTCCACGTTAAATAGATAATTTCATATCAAATATGAGTTTTAATGTTTATTTTCACTTTTCATCTTGAAATAGTCAATTTTGGGGAAAATCTATTTCAAAATCATAAGTATATATCAATTAGTTCTTTTCAAAAAGATATTGATCACCCCAATCAGAGTTATACTTAAGTTATGAATTTTTAAAGAATCTCATAAATATTTTAATTTTTAATTTTTTTGTATCTATATATACATTGGATAATATCATTCTTTTTTTTTGTATATATACCTCTAAAAATCATATTTTAGCAAAATATCTACATGATTTGTTATTTCCAATAATACTATTCGAAAGGGTTGCGTTTGGATGTAAAATTAAAATGTTAAGATTCTTATAATCTTGTATTTCAAATTCAAAGTTTGAAAAATATTTTTAATTAGAATTTCAAATGCAAGATTTTTTTCCTAAAAAGAGAAGATAATGGTTCGAAAAACTAAACGTTAAAAATGAATTTGAATCTGAGTTTAAGAAATTTTAACTTTTAAAATTAAGAATCTACCTAAACTTATTTCCAAATGGGGCATAAATTGTATAAACGGTTAATTTTTATTTTTAGGTCCCTGTAAAGTATATGATTTAGCGATCGATCCCTCAGTTCTTCATATTTCGGTTTACGTCCTTAGATTTAAAGAGTATGTTTCTTATTAGTCCGTGGAAGAGACCTATCATTAAATTATTTGATTTTCTTTTTAGTCCCTGGAAGGGATTAAAATGAACATATCCTTTAAATCTGGGGATTTAAACCAAAATATAAAGAAGTGAGAGATCGATCACAAATCATATAGTTTATGGGAACTTAAAATAAAAAACCATTTTTTTATTCACTCAAGCAATATTGTTGGTTTTAGAGTTTCAAATATGATATTTTTACAATATATGGTTGGTTGTGGGATATATATACAAAAATTTCATTTTTAGTTGTAACATATCTTTTTTATGTATAATTTCATAATAAATTCTACAAAAGATTTATTTAATCATTATTAAGATTTTCATTATAACATTTATGTATATATTGTTTTTTTTTTGTGCCAACTGATAAGTTTGTTAAGATAAGATTGTGTCTGAACTTTACATTGGTTGTTTGATTTTTTAAAAAAAGATATATTTAAAAATATTTAATCTGAAGCAAGGACTTTTTTTTTTTTTTTCTGTGGAGGCTGGACTTTGTTTTGGTGTGTGGGATTGAAGGAGTATTTTGAAATCTCTCCCAGTGGTGGAGCTGCAGAATGCTCCCTGTAGCAGCCACTAATTCATCGCCACCTGTAAAGGTCAAAAAGCAAACCCATCACTCCAACGCCTCAAAGTGCCTCATCTTCTCTAAAGGACCCCAAAACAATAGTATTTTCAAAATACTCCCCCAATCCACACACCAAAACATGAGTCCAGCCTCAAAAAAAATATATATATCTTCCTCAACTGTGGCGCACCCGACCAACTGAATGACCTCAACGGTCTCTCCTGGGAAGGCGATGTTGGCTCGAGCTATGCCCCCGGCATCCAGAAGACCGTCTCTGCCACCCCTTCCCATCAGGACCCCTCCATTCCGACGGTCCCGTACACGACGCCCCGGATCTTCCAGACCCCATATACACCTACTCCTTCCCCGTCACCCCCGGCCGCAAGTTCGTCCGCCTCCACTTCTACCCGACGCACTACAATTATTTAATACATCTAATAATATGGAAGAGATGGACATTTTCCTTCCACATTTTTTTTCCACACCATAAGAAAACAATATCAAGGACCACCGATAGTTCCATGGATCACAGGTCAACGAAAATTTGGTCCACCAATCGAACGGTAGAGGATGCAGAGACGACCACTAACAGCTGTGTGAAGACCTGAAAGGGCTCTCTCTCTCTCGGTTTCCGCGTTTCATCTCCGTCACTCATTTGGAACCCAAAAGAGAAACCCCAAATCGACCTGTGCTTCCCTTCACTTCACAGGTACTTGTTAATTTGTTAATGTCTTCTCCTTCGAAGTATATAACATAGATCACATATCTTTCCTTTTATGGCGCGATTGGTCTTTCTCTGATCAATTTTTAGTTTTCGTTTGAACCGGGTATGTCCGATTTGAGCTCAAACTCAAGTCTTTTCTAAATCCGTGAAGTTCTCCATCGTTTTGTTGTAGGTTTTCAGCTCCAGATCTGCGCATCCGTGCTGTGAAATCGGAGCACCGTCAGATCCGGCGAAGTTCTTGATCCATGCCCAACCAACCATCATGATTTGATCAAACTCATCACCAAAGATTTGATTTTTATAAACTCCAATTTGAGCACAACCCAATCAAGTCTTCTCATCCCGAAAATGAAGGCCCACAAAAGAAACCCAAGCTGGCTTTCGCTTCTCCTTGTTGCCGCCATAACCGCCTTTATGGACCCAACCTTCGCCCAAACCACCACCGCCGCCGCCGCCTATGTCCCCGCCGAGAAGATCTTTCTCAACTGCGGCGCGTCGTCGAAGGGCAATCAGACGTCCCAAGACGGCCTAAACTGGGAAGCCGACTTCGGCTCAGGCTACGCCGCCGGCATCCAGAAGACCGTCTCTGCCACGCCTTCCACTCAGGACCCCTCAATTCCGACGATCCCATACATGACGGCCCGGATCTTCCAGCCCCCATACACCTACTCCTTCCCCGTCACCCCCGGCCGCAAGTTCGTCCGCCTCCACTTCTACCCTTCGAACTTCACCGACCCCAAATTCGTCGCCTCCGATTCCTTCTTCTCCGTCTCCGTTGGCCCTTACACCCTTCTCAACAACTTCAGCGCCCTCTTGACCGCACAAGCCACGGACAACAACTATGTTATCAAGGAATTCTCCGTCAACATTTCATCGAACACATTGAATTTGATGTTCACGCCATCCCCCGCAAAAAAGAAAGCCTTCGCCTTTGTGAATGGGATCGAGATCGTCCCTATGCCGCAGATTTTCGTCCAGGACGACGTGTTCCGCCAGCCACTCATAGTCGGGACGACGAGCACCCTGATGATCAGCGAACACATGGCATTAGAGACGGTCGCGAGGCTGAACGTCGGCGGACTGAGAGTGTCCCCGGTGGAGGACTCGGGGCTCTATCGGGAATGGGACGATGACTCGCTATACATGTACGGGGCCGCGGTGGGCGTGACGTATCCGAAGGACCCCAACGTCACGATCAAGTACCCAGACACCGTACCGGAGTACATCGCCCCTCCGCTCGTCTACGGCACCGCCCGATCGATGGGTCCGAACGCGTTCGTCAATCTGAATTACAACCTCACTTGGATCGTCACAGTCGATGCCGGATTTTACTACCTCGTCCGCCTCCATTTCTGCGAGATCGCTTACCCGGTCACAAAGGTCAATATGAGGGTGTTCGACATCTTCATCAACAACATGACCGCCGTACAAGGCTTCGACGTGATCGCGTACACCAACCAAGCAGGGCTTGGCGTGCCCATCTACCTAGACTTCATCGTGTTGTTCCCCAACACGAGCGCGTCACCACAGCAGGATTTGTGGGTTGCTCTCCACCCGGACATCTCAAGCAAGCCTGTGTACTATGACGCCGAGCTGAACGGTCTTGAGATCTTCAAATTGAACGACAGCACGGGCAACCTCGCGGGGCCAAACCCATCAGTGAAACTGATGGTCTACCAGAGCAAGCAGGAGGGCGAGCAGAAGAACCACAATCGACACTTCTTCACTATAGAGATTGGACTTCCTGCAGCTGTTCTGTTCATCTTATTGTTAGCATTCATGGAATTGAGGCGTTTAAGGCAGGGGAAAGTGATGCTGCAAAGCTGCGTTTCATCTCCATCACATCAAAGTCGCCTTTTCTCTGTTTCAGGGATCAAAACAGCAACAAAAGATTTTAGCGAATCTTTAGTAACTGGTGTCGGAGGGTTTGGGAAGGTCTACTGGGAAGAGATTGCTGGTGGGTCTACTTGAGTTGTAATCAAGCAAGGTTGAGTTTGTTAATGTGTTACACGTATAACAATATCATGTACTATATATATATATAAGGGTTTTAGTTCATTTCTAATAAAAAAAATGGTTTCATTATTATTTCTCTATCTTATTCTAAGGCTCCGTTCGGAAATAAATATTGAAAAATAGCTTTTGAAATAAAGCTGTTTTTTAAGATGATTTTAGACCAACTTTTTTTGTAATTTTTTAAAGGGGTTTAATGTTTGGTAGAAAAAGTTGTTTTTCTCAAAAAATCTATTCCGAAAAAAATCACAGTTTTTGAGCTTTTTAAAAGGATTTCGCGAAAAATTAAAAGGAATCATGATTCCGCCGGAATTCCGTTTGGTTGCAATTTTGGGATTTTAGCTTTTCAAAAAACGGAATCAACGTGCAACCAAACGGACCCAAAGAGAGGAAACCGACTGAACCAGGGAGCGCATTTCAAAATCAACATGGTTTCAAAATTGGCAACGGCATTTGGTGTGTCTGATTGGATGCTGTAATGAGAACAACAAGATGATCCTTGTCTATGACTGTATGGCCAACGGGACATTCCGGAATTGTTATATATTGTGGAGCCTGATGATGTGCGCAAAGTATTGTTGGCGCTACACATGGTCGGACGGTGGTCTAGGGTTGATTTTTTTGTCCTTAATGAGATGTTAGTATAAAAAAGCATCTCAAACTTTTCATTAGGCTCTAAGGTTTTTATTATTAGTTTGACCATTGTAAAAACTTCTTATTAATAGTAGATTGATCTCTGATGTGTTCCGTGGACGTAGGCAATATTTGCCGAATCACGTAAATTTTTATGTCTTTTCCTCGATTTGTTTTGTTTATTTTCTTTGATTAATTATATTCCAAGATCTAACCTCTACAATACCCAAAATCCACTGCTCTCGTGAAAACAGCACCTTGAGATCTACATCGAAGCCACTTTGGGGTTCCACTACCTCCACAAAGGTGCGAAGCCAAGTATCATCCACCGTGACATGAAGACTACAAACATCTTCTTGAACGATAAATGGGTCGCAAAGGTCTCAGATTTTGGATTGTCCAAGGCGGACCGGAGCTGGATTGCACCCATGTAAGAAAGCATTCATCTTGTACATCAATCCTTTTCAATTCCAAGAAGATTTTCTTTGATGTTGCTTCTCACAAAAAATTATGGTTTTTTTTTTTTTTTTTTTTGAGGGGGGGGGGGGGGGGGGTTGTCGTAAGTAAAATCTGTTGGTCATGAAGCACACGTTTAGAGCCGCCCGCCTCACGACCCCGTTGTGCTATCATGTCCATGTCTTTTACTTGCTGAAAATTCAACAATCCACATCGGGAACATTTCATTGGACAATGGATTATCGTAACAGAATATTTGGAAGGCTAGTATTATTTTTCTATTAAAATTGAAAGGTAGATAATAAGGATATAAAGGATATAAATGGACTGAGCGAAGCATAATGGAATAGAATATGATAAAGATAAACTGATCTAGGATCCAATTAAGTCAAATATAAAAATTAATTGATAACGACAAAAAATCAAAAGACGTTTGGTTGCGCGATTGTGCTGCGATCTTGCGGGAGCTCTTATAAGAAACAATATTTTGTAATCATTTTAAACAGTGTTCAGGAAAGTGGCCCAAAAGTGCGGCCACATATGCGGCCGCACGGGCGGTTCGGTAATACTACAGAATCGTTTTGCTTGACCAAAGGCGGCATAAGTCATATAAAAATTAATTGAAAACGCAAAAAATCAAAAGACATTATCATGCCTTATAAGAAACGATATCATAAGCGGTTTCTAACATGTTTGGAAAATAATCTGAAACCAAATCCCTGGGACCATGTGCGCCCCTAATTTTACACTTAAAAAAAAAGTTACTGGGCGCAACTCTTTCTTCAGTCTTATTTTTAATCTATTCATGTTTTAAATTTTGAAAAATAAATGTAAAGGTCGGGCAGACCCATTTGTTCTGCTTATTCCTTAAAGACCCATATAACACTCGGGTGGGAAAAAAAAGCTCGTATTGACCTCTTTCAGACTTATGGGTCTCACTCCAGCCGGCCCTAGAAAGGGCAATCGCTAAGCGATCTACCAGCCTCAAAAAGACGAGACTCCTTTCAAGTCGGTTATCGGGGTACATCTTCTTCCCCTCTTCATCGACGACCTCCCCATCTTCTTTGACTTCGAAGAAACCACAGTGACCGCCACGACCTCCCCTTTAATGAAATCTAAAATCTTCGACCACCACAGCGACCACAACGAAGGAAACCTAAATCCCTTCTTCTTTTTCCTCTTCTTCTTCTTCATCTTCAGAACTGCTGACCTCCACTTTTTCTTCGATCGCCGATCTCATTGACACCGCAGCCAAGATTTTCTCTTTCACAGATTGATCCAACCCCTCCTTCGACCGCCGCAAGACCGCTCCTCTGAAACATATCA
Organism: Acorus calamus; assembly: GCA_030737845.1. Taxonomy (NCBI): domain Eukaryota; kingdom Viridiplantae; phylum Streptophyta; class Magnoliopsida; order Acorales; family Acoraceae; genus Acorus; species Acorus calamus. The sequence continues at coordinate 27,483,461 of CM060878.1, read as the reverse complement.
CACAGTCTCTCTATAAGGTATATATCTGATCTGTAATTTATAAGTTGTAGATGACTTAGGTTCAAATCAAGTGTTTCTGTGATTTCTAGGGCTCTTTGGTTGTATCTCTCTCCGATCTATTTCTTTGATCCAGATGAGATAAACTCTCACTCTCTCTGTTTTTTTTTTCCATATGATTTATCTCTCTCTCTGAACCTCTCCCTCTCTATTTCTTTGACCACCACTTTTCAGTTTGTGTCCCAACTGTTTTTCTTTTAGGTTATAAGGCTCTGTATGCAGTGGCGGAGCCAGGATTTTCTCTAAGGGGGGGCTTACACGAAGTCCTAAAAAAATTTATTTGTGTAACACAAATGTCTTACAAGTTAATTTTAAACAGAGACATCTGTCACCCCTAAAAAATTTTCATACTACTTAGAAAAATTTATTTAACATTCATTCATGTTTCATTCCTAAATATATCAATTAACCAAAATATCAGTGAATTGGATTATTTGAAAAGAAGAATTCTTATTTTCAACTAGTTATCAAACCGACTCTATAATAAATGATGCATAATAGGACAGTGATCATGTATAAAATAAAGTTGATGATCTGTACGAGTGAATAACTAAAAGATGTGGACAATTGGATAAAATGAAACATCTTTGGATATACTAAAAAAAATAACATATCTCTTGAAAAAATATATACCACTAAGGGTTTTAATATTTAAAAAATCTTAATACGTTTAAAAATCAAAAAGTTTTTTTAACATATATTTAATTTATTTTCCCAATAATTTTTAAAATTACAGAACCGCATATACTCCCGCATATTAAACCGCATTCTCATGCTCTGTGTGGTATCCTAGCCGCACGTAAACCGCATCCCGCATATCAGAACACTGTTTTTATTTCCGCCACCCCTTCCAACCATATGCGTCGAAGAAAATTCCTCAAAGCATTCCGACGATCCCTTACATGACGGCCCGGGTCTTCCAAACCTAATTTTTTTCACATTTTCTATAAATGCACCTTCAACGTTACCTCTGGCCACAAGTTCATCCGCCTCTACTTCTTTTTTATCCCTCGAACTACACCAACCCAAATTTCAACGCTATACTCCAATTTTAAAAAATTCCTTCAAAACAGTCTCTGTAGGTTTAGGACTGGAAAAAAGACTACAAAAAAAAAAAATACCCTCCTCAGGAACTTCAGCGCCCTATTGACCACACAAGCCATGAAACGCCCCTGATTACATGACTAAAGAATTCTCCATCAACATATCGTCGAACACGTTGAATTTGATGTTCGCGCCATCCTCGGCGAAGGAGAACGCGTTTTTACGCCTTTTTAGTGAACGGGATCGAGATCGTCTCAACACCGCAGATCTTTGGCGGCTCCGACACTTTCAACCAGCCTCTCATCTGAGAGGTCAAAAGGGACGACGAGCACCCAGACTATCGACGAACACACCGCGTTAGAGACGGTTGTGAGGCTGAACGTCGGCGGACAGAGCGTGTCCCCGGTGGATGACTGGTGGCTCTATAGGAATGGGACGAGGACTCGCCATACATTTACGGAGCCGATGTGGGTTTGTTTCATGACGTATCCAAAGGACTTTGTGACCAAACGTCAGGGCGATCAATTACCCAGACACCATACCGGAGTACATCACCCCTCCGCTCTTCTAAAAATGGCACCGCCCGATCGATTTTTATTTTTGGGTCCAAACTTTTTTTTTTGTTGAGTTTTTTAGCATCGTTTTTGCCAATCTGAATTACAACCTCACCTGGATCGCCACGGTCGATGCTTATTTGTATTTGGTTCTACTACTACGTCCGCCTCCTTTTGATTTCTGCGAGATCGCCTACCCGGTTTTTTTACAGAGGTCGGTAAGTTTTTTTTATTTGGGTGTTCGATGAGGTATTCATCAACAACATGACCGCCGTACAAGGCTTGGGCGTCCCGTCTACCTGATTGACTTCATCGGGATGTTCTTCCCCAACACGAGCGCGTCGTCACTTGGAGCATAAAAAAATGGTTTTATCCATTATGGATTTTCTTGCTCTATTTGATTTTGTGCACCTTACGGACATCGCCAGCAAACCTGAGGGTTACGACACCGAGCTGAACAGTCTCGAGATCAACTTCAAATTGAACGATAGCACGGGCAACCTCTTTTATGCAAAAAAAAAAGAACCTGTCAAATCAACTTTTTTTTGAGACGGTCGACACAGACAAGAATGTGTGACTCTGGGCTAAGCCGTCTGTGGCAAAAGGGGCATGAATTCAAACTCATGTTGAAAGGAAATGGGATTTTCCAGGTCCAATTCTTTCTGGAGGAAGACCTAATGCATGGTGGTGACGGTGGGTCTTGATCAATTTGATCCAATTGCACGATGACACTACATCAAATTTTCCACTATGAATTTTTGATGAGTGATTCAATCCAGGATCTTTAGGTGGCTTAGTTGAGGAGATCCTTTTTTTGTGGATCTTTAAAAGTTCTTGCCGTGGAATTCTATTGTTGATTCACATGAAGGTGATCCATGTTGCAAAAATATTTGGTTACATTATTTTGAATTTGTCACTAGTAATTTTAATTGAGCATTTGATTTGTTTTTTTAAACCATTCACCTAGGTATAACACTACATGCAAGGGGATCTTTATTAGCTGAGTATTGGGTGTGATAAGTATGCACAAATCTAGCAATACCTGCAATTTATCAAGTTGCTTTCCCCCAATACGTGACATATATGCCTTATCAGATTTGTGGATTCATCGCGGTAAGTGTTTTAAATTTTTTTCTAAACCCGTCATTAATTAAACATTTAACAATTAACAATGTAGAAGGTCATTTTTGAACTGGGTCAGATTCCCAAATCCGATGCAGGTTCGTGGGATCATCGGACCCGAGACAATTTGCTGAGAAGGGTGCCGATCTATTTGCACCCCTCGAATTGGGGTGCACACCCTTATTTTACGGATAATACACAAAAGATTCGTTTATAGCATCGGATCTGTGCACACCCATTTCAGATATTCGGATCCTTCGCGACACCCGTACTTGTGTCGATCAAAATTGACGTTCCTGGATCGACTTAACGGGAGTGTCCAAGCGGGGTTCAATGTCAAACCTGAACTAATGTGTAGCATCTCCATCAAAATATGGACCCTGATATGACTCTCAGACGGGGAGTTTATCAGTGTCGATATTTGACGTTTTGTTGCCGACAATTCTTGTGAATATCTCCAGATGCTTCTGTAGAAACCTGAACCCGTAGCATTAATATGTGGCATGTCTTTTGACATTTATCTGTGCGTCGACGAGTTAGTTTTTTTTTTTTTTGATATGGAGACAGTATCCCCGTGGCTGATTGTCGATGGGAAAGCTACCTCCGCAGATTAATCTTATTCCCCTTTCCCACGGAAAATTTTTTGAACGATTCAAACATTAAAACAGTGGAACATATATCAAAAGAGCTGAACCCAGGACCTATCGGTAAAATTTTACAAAGTCACTTTCAAGCATTAACCCAAACATACATGCGCTATTGAAACAACTGGGGACTATAAACCTAGCAACATCAAAATATCAATCGATCTTGTTGGTGTTGCAACCTCATGTTTTCTAAATGATGTAGTTGATGTGGTCCAAGATTTCAGAGTACCGGCGTGAATATCAGTGAAGAAAGAGACGGCCGACATGAGCAGTGTTCCCACAAGTCCAACGGCGACACCAAGCAACAAATGAAATCGAGAGACGGGTGATGCGAATGTCGCTAGTGTGCGTTAATGTTTCTATGTTGTATCCCTAGTGTCTTAAACATGTAAGTCATTTTAAACAGGTTTGAAAAACCTCAAATCCTGTGGGAGTGTTGAAATTCAACAATCACTCTTCTCATCACAAGCCCCCCAACAAAAATTCAATGTAGACTCAAATTAAAATAATGGGAACCTAATACTTGTCTGGGCGTATTTTTAACGACGCATCAACCTTTAATACCTTCAAAAAAACATTTTTTTCTGGGCGTATTGACATAATAATTGTCGACAAAGTGAAATTATCTCGACAGTTTCAGCACTGTCATAAAATGGGGTTGTCTAAAAATATTCATTCAAGTTTCTGGGAGACGATCGACAACATAAGTGTCGACGAACGTGATATATCGCGACATTGAAAGTGTCATTACTAGCAGTAGGAGTGCATTCTTCAATTTTCTTGACAACTTTTTTTTTTCAAACTCTTAAAATCAATCATTCTCCTCTTTCTGCATATAAATCTAATCTTAAATCTTTCCGCTGCTGCCAATACTAAACACCTAAATTTTTTTTTTTTAAACTCTACACATATATACAATGAAAACCTACTGGTGTAAAAAAAATTGAACCTTTAATATTACACAAAACTCATATCAATATTATACAAGTTCAAACGAAAATAGAATATGTGACCAATTCCATCAATGAATACATGGGATCAATCCATGAATTTGTAAAGAGGTGTCTCCAGACGGAGAGGGAGAGCACATGACGATACGATGAAGAGAGGTTCTCTTGTTGTGTAAATATTCATTTAATTTTTTGGACCGTCGACACTTGCAGTGTCAACAAATTTGATATATCTCGACACGTACAGTGTCATTACTAGCAGCTGGAACCATGAAATGTTAAACACACAACTCACAAATCAATTATTTGTCCATACATATCAATCCATACACAACTCACAAATTTGTTTATTTTTATGAGATCCCCAAATCCATAAATTAACCCATACTTATCAATTTGCATCCAATGAAAAAAGATAAGAGGTGCAAAAGATATGATGACGAAGGGGGAGAGCACGGCTTTCACTGCTCGGCTGGATCGTCCACACGGAGGCTGATGACGACGAGCAAGAGAGTGGACGGTGAAGGGTGTCCACGGCAAGAGAGGCGAGAACATCCTCCTCAACTGGGGGGGGGCACAGTAGAGGTTTAGGATTTTCAAGAGGGGTTACATTTGAAATGGTTGGTGTGCAATACTCCGAAAATCAAATGCTCACTTATATATAGGGGTGTTTAAAAAATGTTAGTGATTTTTGATGGGTGTGTAAAAATAGGGGTGTGCACCCCAATTTGAGGGGTGCAAATAGAGGCACCCTGCTGAGAATCCGTCAAGTCGGGTCCAGGTCCACCTTCAACGATCCGGCCCAAGTCTGTTTACAGGTCTTGTTTATTCATACACCAACCCAAATTCTAGGCTACTACTTTTAGAAATGTCTCTGTACGGTGAACTTTGTACATCCTCCTCAGTAAATTGTAAACTTTCAGCGCCCTTAATACAAGCCATGAGATGATAGACTAGGAAGAGTTTATAAACGAATGAATATGAAAACGTTGAATTCTAGTTCACATCCTCGGCGATTACTCTTGCATATTGATATTTACGGGATAATCGTGTCAATGTGACACCACAGATTGTGGCGACTCTCGACGATTTCAACCAGCCTCTCATATCCTTGGGTCGACGAGCACCCTAAAAATTGATAACACTTCCTGTTAGAGACGGTTGATGCGTCGGCGGAAGAAACCAGCGTTCCCCGGTGTGATTTATTTTCCAGCCTATGAATTTTATTGTTTTTTTTTTTTACCCAAAAAATAATCTTTACAGAGCCGATTTTAATCTGAAAAGAAACCAAACGTCATTCATCATGTTCTGAACAAACCATCATCAAAGATCAGTTCTCTCTTTGCCAGAACCCCGATTTCAGTACCCAATCGGCCAATTGCTTCTCGCCACCAAAATGAAGATCCACTTCAGAAACCAAACCTCGTTCTCTCTTCTCCTGCTGGTAGCCATAACCGCCTCCATCGACCCGACCTCTGCCCAAAACTCCACCGCCTATATCCCGGCCGAGAAGATCTTCCTCAACTGCGGCGCGTCGTCCAGCAATATGTCGTCCCCCGACGGCCTCTCCTGGGAAGGCGATGACGGCTTGAGCTATTCCCCCAGCATCCAAAACACTCTCTCTGCTACAGCCATTGTTCAAAATCCCTCTGTTCCAGCGATCCCATACATAACGGCCAGGATTTCCAAGACCCCATACACCTACTCCTTTCCCGTCACCCCCGGCCGCAAATTCATCCGCCTCCACTTCTACCCCTCGAACTTCACCAGCACTGACTACAACATCAACTTCACCATCTCCTTTTCTTTCTTCTCCGTCTCCGTCGGCCCTTACACCCTCCTCAACAACTTCAGCGCCCTCTTAACCGCACAAGCTCTGAATTTCGACTACATACACAAAGAATTCTCCGTCAACATTTCATCGAACACATTGAATCTGACGTTCACGCCATCCCCCGCGAACAAGAACGCTTTCGCCTTTGTGAACGGGATCGAGATCGTCTCAACGCCGCAGTTCTTTACTGGCTCCGACGCGTTCAGCCAGCCTCAAATAGTCGGGACGACGACCACCCTTCCGATCGACGAGCACACAGCATTCGAGACGGTCGTGAGGATGAACGTGGGAGGGTCAACCGTGTCCCCGAAGGACGATTCGGGGCTCTATCGGGAATGGGAAGATGACTCGATAAACATTTATGGGGCCGCGGTGGGCGTGACGTATTCGAAGGACCCCAACGTCACGATCAAGTACTCAAACACCCTACCGGAGTACATCGCCCCTCCAGTCGTCTACGGCACCGCCCGATCAATGGGTCCGAACGCGTCGGCCAATCTGAATTACAACCTCACTTGGATCATCACGGTCGATGCCGGGTTCTACTACTACGTCCGCCTCCATTTCTGCGAGATCAAATCCCCGTTCACGAAGGTCAATATGAGGGTGTTCGACGTATTCATCAACAACATGACCGCCATACAAGGCTTGGACGTGATCGCGCACACCAACCAAGTGGGGCTCGGCGCGCCCCTCAAGCTAGACTTCATCGTGTCCTTCCCCAACACGAGCGCATCGTCACAGCAAGCTATATGGGTCTCTCTCCACCCATACATCGACAGCAAGCCTGAGTACTATGACGCCGAGCTGAACGGTCTCGAGATCTTCAAATTGAACGACAGCACGGGCAACCTCTATGGACAGAACATGTCAAATCAACAGACGGTCGACACAGGCAAGAAGAAGCGCATTCGACACTTCCTCTTTTTAGCAATTGGGGTGTGTGGACCAGTTTTGGTCATCTTATTGTTAGCATTCATCGCGTTGAGGCGCTGGAGGCGGCGTCACAAATTGATTCTGCAAAGTTCTGTCTCATCGCTTTCATCGCGATCAAACCAAGGCCGCGTATTCTCTTTTTCAGAGATCAAAACCGCAACAAAAGATTTTAGCGAATCACTGGTGATTGGGGTCGGAGGGTTCGGAAAGGTCTACAGGGGAGAGATCGACGGCGGGTCAACTTGCGTTGCGGTCAAGCGAGGAAACCGACTTTCAGGCCAGGGGGCGCATGAGTTCCGAACGGAGATTGAGATTCTTTCGAAGCTGAGGCACCGGCATTTAGTGTCTCTCATCGGATACTGTGATGAGAAGGATGAGATGATCCTCGTCTATGACTTCATGGCGAACGGGACACTCAGGGATCACCTCTACAAGACCCAAAATACACCACTCACGTGGCAACAACGCCTCGAGATCTGCATTGGAGCTGCTCGTGGGTTCCACTACCTCCATACGGGTGCGAAGCCAGGTATCATTCACCGCGACATCAAGACTTCAAACATTCTGTTGGACGATAAATGGGTTGCAAAGGTCTCGGATTTTGGACTATCCAAGGTGACCCCGGAGCTGGACTGCACCCATGTGAGTACTGCCGTCAAGGGAAGCTTTGGGTACCTGGACCCAGAGTACTTCTAGAACCAGAAGCTGACGGAGAAATCCGATGTCTACTCATTTGGAGTCGTCCTGTTCGAAGTGCTATGTGGACGATCTGCCATGGATCGATCACTCCCCGAAGAGCAGATGAGCCTGGCTAATTGGGCATTGCATTGCAAGAGGAACAACACGATTGATCAGATCATTGATCCAAATTTGAAGGATGACGTATCACCAGATAGCTTGGAGAAGTTTGTGGAGACCGCAGAGAAATGCCTGATCGGTCAGGGGATCAAACGGCCATCCATGGGCGATGTGTTGTGCAATCTTGAAGTAGCACTCCAGATGCAAAGTAATGTTGAGATGGGAGAATCTAGTTTTGACCCAATTTCAATTTCAAGCTCTCAAGCATTGTCGAGCTCAATTGTTTCCAGTGAAGACTCTGTTTTCTCAGAATTGAGGAGCTCGAGAGGGCGATGATACCCGTAGTGGAGAATTAATTTAAAATTTCAACTTGGCGTGTATCAGGTATGCATTCGAAAGAAAATTAAATCTTTCAAGTTATAAGTTCATAGAATAATTTGTTCCTTCTTAGGTTTCTTTGTAGTTCGTAAATTCTACTACAAAAATGTTATGTCAAAAATCACTCCTTTTAGTATATATATATTGTCTGTTATCTTTTGAGATGTGGATGGTCTTTTCTTCTAAATGCTGTCTACATATCTCAATTAAGCATGTTGAGATTGAGTTCGTGTTCATGGAAGCCAGAGAACTGCCTTGTAAAACCACAATGCTACTTCAGCTGGTCCTATTTTTTTAACAAAAAAAATTAAATTGGTTCACATTTCTTTAGCTATCCGGAGACTTGACTTCAGATTTTTACACTCACAAGTTTGCCAGTAATGCTTTTTGTGGGAAAAATTTTGTGGAAAACTTGTGGAGACGTACTCACGTACGCGAGTTCAGATCCTTACACTCACGAGCTTCTTCAGCTGGTCCTCTTTGAAATAGAAAAAATTTAGTGGTTCACATTTCTTTAGCTATCCGGAGACTTGACTTCAGATTCTTACACTCAGTCACAACCAGCTGTCATTGCTGAAACTTCATATAAGATGGTTTACCCGACATATATTTTGAGGTGATTTCTTTTTGTAAGTTGTTGACCCTTTCTATTTTTTTTTCTTATCATTTTTTAAATTATATAATGTTATATAAAAAAACTCATTGATAAATATTATTCATTAATCCATTTATATAAAAGGTTATATCATTTTAAAAGTCTAAATTATGAGGGTTGACCTTTAAATTGAATCTAATATTAAATGATTTTGACATTATTTTTAAATTACAATTTTTTTTATTTAAATAAATAACATAACATTTGAATAATCAAACATATGGGAATTTATTTAAAACTATTTCTAAAATAGTTTAAGGGGGCGTTTTGTTCAGCTGAATGCTGATTTTAAGTGATGATTTATTCAGTGCTGATTGTATAAGTGCTGATTGTTTTATACAGTTCAGTTTAAAAAACTATTTGGTTCAGCGAAAAATATAAATACTTATTCAGATAAGTGTGTTTGGTTTACCACTTAACAGTAGTGTTTATTATAAGGGTATTTTGATATATTTAATAAGTACTGAATGTTATTTTTATGTTTGATTGAATATTTGAAAAACACACTTATTTTTTAACTATTTCATAAATATGGATTTGTTCCACGAAATATATGTCCCAATTTAGAGAGTGAATATTTCAGAAGCTTGAATATTTAAAAAACGTGCTTATATTTTAACTATATAAAAAATATGGATTTGTTCCCCAAATATTTCACAATCTTAAACCCAATAGTATTCATATAACTGCAAATCATTTCATTCTACAATTCAAACACTGATCATATTTTTTTTCCTATCGGTGAACATAGAAATACACTTCACCATATTATATACATCCAAACATTAATAAAAATTTAACTCATATAATGAAAACACACTACAAGAAATTCGAGCATTAGCGAAATATTTCGTAGCACAAACCCCACGTTTCGTAGCTAAAAACTTTTCTTGACGAAATGAGTTCGTTGCAATTATCATTGCAAAAGCCTCGTACCGAAATACCTTTTGCTACACAATTTTCATTTCGTATTTGCTACAAATTTATTTCGTAGCAAAAGGTGGTATTTGCTACGAATTTATTTCGTAGCAAAAGCTGATATTTTGTTATGACATTTATTTCGTAGCAATATATGACCTTTTGCTACGAAATAATTACGTTGCGAAAGGAGTCTTTTAGCTACGAAATCCTATCGTAGCAAAAGGAACTATTTAGCTACAAAAACATGTTATTGTAGCAAAAAAGACTTTTTGCTACAAAAATATTTCACAACTAAAAAAGTATATCAAGTGAATAAAAAAACAAAAAGACCTTCTGCTACGAAATATTTCACAGGAAAAGATCAATTTTCTGAAAACATTATTTTTTAGCTAAAAGTATAGAACCTGAATTAAATAAAAATATAATTATGATGATAATAATAAAACCATCCAAGTTTTAATTAAAACTAATTGTATTCATTACAAAAAGTTATAATATAAATCAAAAGAAAATACAAAAAAAAGACATCTCATGGATTTGATAGGGGCAAGGGAGGATCTCTAGAAGACTGCTTCTAATCTAGGCTGCTGAGGATCTGCAGGCATCTGAGGTTGGGGATTGAGGTTGATTGAATTCTTTATAACTATATTAATTAATGATAATAGATTAGTGTGTGAATTCCTTTATCATATGGCTAATCTACTGTTTGAACATGTGTTTGAAGAGGTTGATTTAATCCCAGTCCAGTTCAGTCTAAGTCCTAGTCCAGTTCAGTTCAATTGTAGTCCCTAGGCCAGTTCAGTTCACTCCTAGTCCAGATCAATCTAAATCCAAGTCCAGTTCACTGGCAGGCTTAGTCTAGATTGCAGTTCAATCCAGTCCCAGTGCAGTCAAGTACCCTTTACCAGTCCAGTTCAGTTCAGTTCCCAGTCCAATGCATTCCTAGATAACTACCAGTCTAGTTCAGTTCCCAGTTCAATGCATTCCTAGACCTAGTCCAATCTAGTCCCAATCCAATGCATTCCACTCAAGTTCAATATAGATATCAGTCCAATCCAATCCTAGTGCAGTCCAATCCAATTTCAATTCCCAATCCAATGCATTCCTAGTATCAATCCAGTTCAGTCCAATGCATTACAGTCAAGTTCAGCCAGGATACCAAACATATTTGCAGTCTAATCGAGTCCTAGTGCAGTTCAGTCCCACTACCAGTCCAGTTCAATTCCCAGTACAATATATTCCTAGACCCAGGCTGATCTGTCCCCAATCCAATTCCTAGTCCAATACATTCCAGTCAAATTCAGTCTAGATACTAGTCCAATTTTCTGTCCAATCTAGTCCTAGTGCAGTCCAATCCCATTTCAATTCCCAATCCGATGCATTCCTAGTATCAATCCAGTCCAGTCTCACTACCAGACCAATTCACCCCCAAACCCTGTCCAATTCCACTCTAGGTTCCAGGCCAATCCCACTTCACTCCAATGCAGTCCAGTCCCATTCCAGTTCAGTCCCAGCCCAATGCACTCTCACTCCCAATCCAGTTCGGTCTCATTCTAATGTCTGCCATTCCAATCTAGTCACATTGCCAGTCCAGTTCATACAATTCTAAACACAATCCAATTTCAGACTTGGTTGAGGTCTAGTCCCAGTATCAGTCCAATGCATTTCAAATCCAAACCAGTTCAATCACAATCCAATGCATCTCAGTCCCATACCTGGACTGACATTCTAATTCAGACCAGATATTCCTAATCCAGATCCAGTCCTATGCCAATCCAATTCAGATCATACATCAATAATTCAACAACCAAGCTTGCAAATTTTACTGTCATGTCCTTGTAACATTGGTGGTTATGTACAAAACTAACATACAAATTAATGCTTCTACTAGAAATAATCTTAAAATGGGTAAATGCATTCCTACCCTGCAGGCAAAAGCTACATGTTTGGCACACTATCGAGTTCAAGTGTGTTAATCTCCTGACTGATTGACCATTACACCCCCTGTTTGGATGAATCCACTAATAGTGATCTTATGCACAAATCATTATTTGTTTACGTAATTTAAGCATGATAATAAATAGAACCCACAACTTCAAATCAATAACCAAACCCTAAAAAAATAACTCAGATCAATAAACACTAAAAAAACACAACAGATCTAAAAAAACCTGAGATCAATAACACAATCAAAGAAGAGAAGTAGATATACATTGAGAGAGAGAGAGAGAGAGAGAGAGAGAGAGAGAGAGAGAGAGACCTTTCAATGTAGCCATTGCTCACAACTGACAGCAACAATTCTTCATGATGCACAGAGGTAAGAGGCATGTCCTTTCCTTTTGAATCAAGGAAGACAACAGCCATAGGTATAAACATGGATTTTGTAACAGGTTGACCATGTGTTGGCAAAACTTCTTGACACTGAAAGTATTGATGGAAGTTAAAAAAAATGGTGTAATGTGTGTGCGAGTGTGTCTGCATATGTGAGTTTGCGTGCAATAAAATAGAAAGGTCCGATCATAAAACTTGGGATATCACATTAAGAAACAACATGAATTAATGCAGGAATAGATAAAACAGCAGCAGAAATTTTGGCTAAAAGACACATGAACCAGCTTGTCCATCATGTCTTTTAAATTATAGATTCATTCCCTGAAGCGCTAAAAGGGGGTTTGCTGGTTAAGAAATGTGACTATAAATGAGTTTTTTTAAATCACACACACACACACACACACAGAGTGAGTGAGTGAGTACCCTATGTTTTATCCATTGATATAACACATGCATTTGAGAATTAAGATATAGAGAACATATAGTAAGAGGGTTGTTGAGTTCTAATCTTGTAATGCATGGATAAATACATATATAACTATAGAAGGCAAACTTGAAAGCATTCAGATGCAAGCAATCATATAAGGAAACAAAAGAAGTTGATAGTTAGAAAGAAAAAAAAAGTGTATATTCTATTAGAAACACAATTAATTTACAACAAAACCATAAATTTGTGAGAAATAATAATCTGACAAGAAATTCTAACATGTTTCCTATCCAGTTGTGGAAATACTTTTTAATTCCAGCTTGAAAATGGAGGAGTTCCCCTGTTTAGCAATAGCACCACAAGCTAAGCTGTCACAGATATACAAGGTAATAATTGACAAAAACTTAATACCAATAAATTCAATGTCTTAATCCCTATAAATAAACTACCTTTATAACCGGCGGCCATGACAGTAGCTAGTAGACCTCCATCATTGGATTCATGAAGCCCAAGCCCACTCATTGATCACAAATTAAAATCATGAAAGTAGGGGGTGCCTTAGTATGCTATGAAATACATATTAAATCATTAGTTCTGTGTTCTGAATTACACATTGTAATCAGAGTATACATGTAACCAATTTATATTGTCTTTGTATATTTATTTTCAGTCATAATTTTAATCTACATGTGTTTTAAATTTTTTAAAAATTGTATACCTCATCTAATGAAGTACATATTTTTATAAAAAAATGAATTGTGTATATGCATTTATAGAAAATATAAAAAATTATATAGACGCATGTACCTTATTAACGCGAGCATATGCTATATTATGATACCTCTGTCACCCTACAATCAATGGAGCCCCACATAATCAATTATGAAAACATCGAAACATGATTTTCTTGTATTATTAAAGTTGTATGGCTTTGTATAGTCATTTTTTAATAAATTAGTGATGTTTGTTTGTCAACTAATAGTTGCATATAATTTTTTCTTCTGAGGTATGTTGTTGACATTATTGTGATAGGGCAATTAAGATTTTAATGAAAAGTTTGGATCATGACTTCCATTTGCAAATCAGAAGAATACATTTTATAGAATAAAATTACATAAATTGTCATGAACCCTAGTCCCTTGGAGTACACCTCGTCCTCTGAAAGGTAATTTAATATAAGCTTCTTAACAAAATACCAATTTCAGCGATCAGTATTTATTTGGTTCAAAATAAACATCGATCGTTGAAAGGTAATTTAATATAAAATGTTTATTTTTCCCTTATTCATCTTTTTATTCGCAAAACAAACACGGGTTTGTTTAGATTCTCTGTAACATGTTCTTGTTTTGATTCTCTGTACATTCCCCCAATTATAGAAGTACAAATCACAATTACCAATAATAAAAACAAGGGTTTTTTGCATATATACCCCTGTTGGGTTCCTTGATTACAGAAATACCCCTGTTAGGTTCGGGTTTGCATTAATACCCCTGTTATAACAATAAATAGTGCTTAAGTACCCCTCCGTTACTCACCGTTAGCAAACAGGGGTTGACCATGGTTAATCTGCTAAACTCAAGTTGGTATTTTACCTATATACCCCCAACTAAACCCCACTACTCGACCCGATTAACCCCTCACCATCCCCACGAAATCCCTCTCTTTCCCACATTTTTTTCAGCAAACCCTAACCCTAGAAAACCATTTACCCAACCAAATCCAATCCAAATCATTCCAAATCAAAGAAAAATCAATCCCATATCGAATACTTCATCTACAAATCAAAGCTTCCATGAGGAGAAGTTCTCGAAGAAGATCTGTGCGCTCTGTGGAAGGCGCTCTGGTTACTAGGACTGCTGCAAATGCGAATTTCGTGGGGGAGACCAGTGCATCAAATCGAATTCTTCAAGCCTCATCATTTGAGGTATGTTTGACAAAAAACCATTAATTGAATATGTCGTTTTGCCCCAATGATATTGTCTTGAATGTTTTTTTTTTGAAATATATGTCTTGAATGTTGTTATGCTCTCAATGTCAATGGATATGCTGTTATGCTGTCATGTTGTTCTGCTCCCAATGTTGATGAATATGATGTTGTTTAGCTCCCAATGTTGATGAATATGCTGTTATGAATATGTTGGTTAGCTCACAATGTTGATGAATATGATGTTGTTTAGCTCCCAATGTTGTTCATACTATCTTATTCAATATAGGTGCATATTTTGTTGATTGTCATTTTTTTCCTTCCTAATTGCAGTCTACCCAAGAAGACACATTAGTCAATATAACATTTAAGTATGGTGGCTTCTGGAAAATGGTTAAGGGGACTGATAGAAGGCAATATAGGCTGGGTAAACAGAAAACCATCAGATTAGATAAGGACTATTGTAACATGGATGAAATTTTTGAAGAAGTAGGAAAACTTGTGAAATGGGGTGAAAATGATGCACTGAACATGCAATTTAAAATTCCTGGGAGGGAGGAATATGGCACTCTTGCCACTGAGTCTGATATGCTGGTTATGTTCAATATGCACCAAAAAAGTCTAAAGATTGAGATATTTATCATAGTAGAACATGATGTTCATCCCACACCTGATGAAAACTGTGATATAAAATTAAGCAATGGCACAAGGGAAAATGATCGTATGATCCACCATCCCCTCTCAGTTGAACAATCCTCACCAAGTTCATGACTAAACAATGAAACTAGTGAACACTTTTTTTTTCACTATTTGTACAAAACCATGTGTGGATCCACTTCTGAATACAGTCTCACGGATTTGGTTCAGTGACATTCCAATGTAGATCCCACCATAAGCCCAAAAAATAAAGTTAGTACATTGTTTATGTCATCCTTGGAAAGTCAACCTCCACCTTTGACCTTAAGATGCCTAGGGAAGAGCCAAGGATCCATGATAATATTATACTCAGACATTTATACAGTCCCAAATACAATTCCATATCATTCTCGTTAGTTTCCTCCACTGTCATGAGGTATATACTTCGATAAAAGTTTTTTACATTTTCTATAAATTATACCATTCAATTTATTAAATTATTTACTTCACATTTTATAAAAGAACATATCTCATTAATGAAGTATATGATTTAAAAAAAATGAAAACTTGAACAGATTATGTTTGGGATTGTAGAAAGGACTGACCGTAACATTTCCCTTCTTTTTTCCATCCATAGCCCAAAACAGTGTTGCTTGAGCATGTGTCTCCTCTAGTATTCAGAACAGATAATAGTACACCAGAGGAAGTGATGAGGCCAATGTGAAATGTTGAGCTTAGGTGAGCCAACTTGGCTAAGGTGACTCATTCCCCACCACTTCTTTATTAGACAACATGTTTTAATGGGTCATCTATGCTTCCAGAAAGACAAAGTGAGAAATGGTGCAGGCTCTCTTTCAAGCTTTGTTCTTTGAAAACCTTTAAAAAAGAATAATGTGGAATTTATAAATCCGTCTTTGAGCAACTGGGAAACAGTAATCTCTTTTGAGTTTGAAATTGGGTTATCTGTGTAAAAATGTGATATTTAGCTATCTTCAAAAGATTAAATCTTTCATCTGTAATCTTGAGACACACCATACAACACACAAAAAAAAAAGATATGATACAATACTTCTGTACTTGAAATTCAAGTGAGCATAATTTGTTTAATACTGCCGTGCCCTTTCAGGCTCTTCGATTCTGAAAACAGAGAATCTTCAATGAAAAAATTGAGCTCATCGTTCCTTCATAGCTGGAAACAAAAGTTATATCAAAATGAGATACACCCATATCCATAAAGTTTCCACAGCACTTCGATGGCCGCCCAATACTGTGCAAAGTTTCCACAGCACATCGCCCAGTGCCTGAATGCCATGACCGCTAACAAGATGATGAGAAGCAAAGATCCAGGGACTCCAATGGCTATGGCGAGGAAGTGTCGAATGTGCTTCTTCTCAGCTTGCAGTGACAACCTTGTGAAGCTGCCACCGGTGTTGTTCATTTTGAATATCTCAAGACCGTTTAACTGCTCGGAGTTAAGATCATAGTCGAAGCTAGGCAGGCCAACAACGATCCATAGATCCTGTGATCCAATCATGTCAGGGAGCAGGATGAAGTCCATATAGACGGGATAACTGATATTCCCTCCCTTGGTATGCCCAGTCAAGTCAAAATCGGGTTGCGCTGTTTGGTTGCTGATGTAGATGTTGAAGATCCTCCTACCAGACCTCTCACTGTTAACGCTCTTTATCTCGCAGAAATGGAGCCGGACAAGGTACGAAAAGCCAGGATCAATCGTGACAGTCCAAGTGAGTTTGGCACTTGTTCGTGCAGTGCCATAGACTATTAGTGGGGCGATATGTTAGAAATTTCTTTAAGGTGGGCTTACATAAATCACATTATTAGGCATTGTTAGTGAGTTTGGCACTTGTTCGCACAGTGCCATAGACTATTAGTGGGGCGATATGTTAGAAATTTATTTAAGGTAGTCTTACATAGATCACATTATTAGGCATTGTTGACGGTCAAATAAATAATGAGTGGTGTTGATTATACCTATTCAGTTGTGATTTAATTTTTTATAAGGTTAAATACACATCTCTTATACACGTGTATTAATGAGTACAGATTCAATTTTCATATGTAGAGAGGACTCAGATGGACAAATACGGAATTTGAAATTTGGACTGTCTATATAAATGGTTAAAATCCCCACTCCAAACCCTAATTTCTCTTTCTTATACCCATCCCATTATTGTGTGAGAGAAGTTAAAAGAGAGAGGGACTTGGAGGTAGAAGACCTACTATCAGATCTTCAAAGCAATGGTGACATGTACGCATATTATTGACTTTTCTTCATTGATCTACATGAGATCTAGGATTTAGGGGTTTTATTAAAATCCCAACACAATTTACTCGTAGTCAGTTGGGTAGTCGATCGCGATGTTGGGGTCCCTTTGACAAATCGTACCATCCTCCCCATAAATGTAACCCAAGTCCTCAGCCCATGCACGATAGAGCCCTGAGTCATCTACGGGGGGCACACTGCTCCCTCTGAGGTTCAGCCTGACAACCGTCTCTAACGCCGTGTACTCATCTACTTTCATCAATCTCGTCGTCCCGACTACGAATTACAAAAAGTGGGTTGCTGGGATGGGTAAAAGATCTGCGGGGTTGAGACGATCTCGATCCCATTGACGAAGGCGAACGGTTTGTTCTTCACAGAGGATGGCGTGAACGTCAAATTCAACGTGTTAGATGATATGTTGACGGAGAATTCCTTGCTTATGGCCTGTGTAGTCAAAAGGGGGTTGAAGTTGTTGAGGAGTGTGAGGACCGATGGAGACGGAGAAGAAAGAATCAGAGACGACGAAATTGGGGTTGGTGTAGTTCAACGGGTAGAAGTAGAGGCGGACGAACTTGCGGCTGGGGATGACGGGGAAGGAGTAGGTGTAGGGGATCTGGAAGATCCGTGCCGTCATGTAAGGGACTGTCGGAGGAATTCTTGTTGGAAGGTGTGACGGAGACAGTGTACTGGATGCCAGGAGCATAGCTCGAGCCCACATCGCCCACCCAGCTGCGGCCATCGAGGGCCGTCTGTTTTCTAGAAGAAGCACCGCAGTTGAGGAGGATGTTCTCGGCCGGGGCATAGGAGGTGGAGTTTTGGGCAACGATCAGATCAATCGAGGCGGTTATGGCGATGATGAGGAGGAGGAGAAGTGAAAGCCAGTTTCGGTTGCTTTTGTGGATCTTCATTTTGGGTACTCAAACTGGGGTCGGATGAGATCTTGATGGGTTATGGAAAAGGATCAATAGCCTCACAGAAACGTGGTTTCAGAATGAACTGCACAGATCTGAAGCTCAAAATCCATAGGAAAACAATCAAGTATGAATCAATAAAAGATTGAATTATTCTAGTTCAACTTGGTTTTTTAAATTGAATTTTAGGTATCTGTCATGGGAGAGCATATATTATGTTGATCTGACTTTAAAACTGTGATATAAAATTAAGCAATGACACACTGGAAAATGATCACATGGTCCACCGTCCCCTCTTAGTTGAACAATCTCACTAATTTCATGACGAAAAAATGAAACTAGTGAACACATTTTTTCCCATCTATTTGTATAAAACCATGTGTGGGATTGGAGTTTGGATCCTCTTCGAAATTCGAATACTTCTCACGGATTTTGGTTCAGTGACATCCCAAAGTGGATCCCACCGTAGCCCAAAATTAAAGTCAGCTTTTTGTGTGTGTCATCCATGGAAAAGTGAACCTCCACCATTGACCTCAGGTGGCCCTAGGGAAGAACCAAGGTTCCGTAAAAATATAAAAAGGGAATTATATACCCACCCCATACAATTAGAAAATCATTTCATGATTAATCGTTTTTATTCACCCGAAACCAAAAGAAAACCACCCCTACCGACCACACCCCATTTTGAACCAAGCACACCCCCTGTATTGCTCGACAAACATAGTGTCGATCGATGCTACATACGTCAACACTTCTAGTGTCGAACTGAAGGGTTACACAAACATTTTTTTTGTTATAATATCGACACATGTATTGTCGATATGTGTTAAATATGTTACCAAGCAGAATGTCGATACTAACAAATTATTAAAAAATAAAAAAATAAGTATCGGTCGACATATAAGATCTCAAGAAAAATGCTAATGGCCAATAATGATAGTGTCGATACCAACAAATAATTGCAAGCTACTTCTTATGGATATGCTTGAACTTCATCATCTCGAGAACTCGATGTCGTATTCTTAGAATAATTTTTTCGATTAAAAGCTGTAGGTCGAATACGTTCCTTAAGAGTCATACTACACTTTTAAAAAATTAAGTAAATACTCAATTATATACAAGAAATTAAGAGTTATATACATACAAAATAAAAGAGATGCTTTTCAAACTAACATCAATCACATATTTGAATAAAATGAGTCATTGTTATTTTATATTGCCAGTCTGGTTTGAATATAGATAAAAAATAAATTATATCAAACTAATAATTAGGAAATGAATCAAAATCATTGATCAACGAGGATTTCAAAGGACAAAATATAACACAAAAAAAACAAGAAGAAGATGTTAGTTTGAAAAGCATAACTCTTTTTATTTTTCAATAATATGTTAGTATCGACACTCCGCTTAGCAACATATTTAACACATATCGACAATACATATGTCGATATTATAAAAAAAAAATGTTTGTGTAACTATTCAGTTCGACAATAGAAGTGTCGACGTATATAGCATTGGTCGACACTACGTTTGTCGAACAGTACAGAGGGTGGGCTTGGTTCAAAATGGGATGTGGTCGGTAAGGGTGATTTTACACAATAGTATTTAGTCGAGGTGGTTTTATAGGTTCTAAAAAATTGGTTGAGTAGCTTTCCAATTGGGGTGGTTTTCCATTAAAAAGGGGTTTAAATAACCGTCCCCAAAATATAAATAGTCACAAATGTAATACCATTGTCATGAGATATATATTTCATTGAAATTTTTTTCATATTTTTTATAAATGATATCATTTAATTATTAGATTATATAATTCAAAAGTTCATATTACATTAGATGGATTACATGATTTTTAAAAAATGAAAACTTTGTCAGATTGCGTATGGGATTTAGAGCCCATTTGGTAAGGGATTTAGAGCCCATTTGGTAACACTTAAATAAGGTGATTTTTCTTTTAATTAAACAGGAAGGTTGAAAAGTGTTACCAAACGCAATATATAAAATAAACTTAATTAAAAAGTATTTACAGTTTTTAGTACAAAAATGTTATTTTTTAAAAAGCGCATAAAATGTGTTTCCCATTAATCAAGTTTATTTAAATCACTTTATTTAAAATCTTATTTTTCAAACGTGTTTCCAAACTTAATTAAAAAGGGATCAATGTGTAACATAACATTTTCCCTCTTTCTTCCATCCATAGCCCAAAATATAAAGCAGTGTTACTTGAGCATGGGCCCCCTCAAGTAGTATTCACATTTCACAAGAGGTGATAGTTTACCAGAGGAAGTGATGAGGCCAATGTGAAATGTTGAGCTTGGGTGTTCTTTTTATGTTTACCAAGGCCGAATTCTATGAGCAGATTTACTGGAGCAATGATTAATTTCAACAACAATAATATACTATCTTGCCAAAAAAAAAAAAAAAATACAATACAATGCCATCACACTTTTACCCTGTCCCCTGAACTGAATTGTTGGCTATATAATAATATAATATGATTGTTGCGCATGTTGAGCTTAAGTTGGGTTTCAGGTTTTCATAGAAAGTACAAAAAATATACAAAGTTACAAGTTGGTTCTTCCGACTATTCCATGGAGACTAAAGAAACTTGAAGCGTATTAGATTTCCATGGAAATACAAATAGGAGCAAGATCACGTTTGATTTTTCTGTGATACCAAAGTTAGCTGATGCTTCCAGTCCTAACATGTAGCTTGTATGTCTCCATCAACGAAAGGAATTGTCGAATCTGACTAATAAGATGATCCAACTTGATTGGCTAAGGTGACTCATTCCCCACCACTTCTTTACTAGACAACATGTTGTCATCTATATATGCTTCCAGATAGACAGTGAGATATGGTGCAGGTTCTCTTTCAAGCTTTTCTTCTTTGGGTGAAAATATAAATGTGTTACATACAATTAAAAACACTTTAGTATATGGAGTATATAAATAGATATAAAAAAAATTTGAAAAATAAACGTAAAATAAGTACATTTGAAAATATTATATTTTTACCGAGGAATAATTTGCTCGATAAAAGTGGTACAAATGCCGAGGTAAAAACAAATAAAAATCCCACCCCATTTCGGGTCACCGAAACGTTGGAAAGTCACCTCAGAAGTAAGCGTGGAAATTAATTTCCATGATCGAGACCGGCCCCCAACCGGAGGACACAGACTTGTTATGTTTGTGCTTTTTTTTATTAGTGAATTGAGTGGACTGAAATGATTAATTATTACCCATTTTCAGTTTCGAATTGTTCTTGCTTCTCGTCCAAAATCCCCAAAATGAAGATCCCCCAAAGATACGAAACCTGCTGGTTGTTGCCTCTCCTGCTGGGGGTTCCGATCGTCTGTGGTGGAGCTACAAGATGCTCCCTGTAGCAGCCACTAATCCATCGCCACCTGTAAAGGTCAAAAGAAAATTCATCACTCCAACGTCTCAAATTGCCTCATCTTCTCTAAAGGACCTCCAAAAAATAAAATTTCCAAAATACTCCCCCAATCCCACACACCAAAACATGAGTCAGCCTAAAAAAAAAAAGTCCCTATAAATTAAAAAAGGGTTAAAAGAATATTTCATCTCAACATATGTATATGGACTATTTTGTTGAGATAGAATATTCTCCTAACATTCTTATTTTGTTGATCGTTGGGTTTTTTACAAAACCAAATAACACTTTAAGGGGGTTTAAAATAATATTGAGTTTTGGAAGGGTTTTTTTTTGATAATTTGTCTATTTTGGGAGGGGTGGAAACTAAATAACCCATTAAAAAAATTTTAACCCACGAAAAGAAAAAAGAGGAATATATGGGTCCACTGTCAAATTAATAAGTTCTAGCAATAAATACAATGTTAAATAGATAATAAATTCCACGTTAAATAGATAATTTCATATCAAATATGAGTTTTAATGTTTATTTTCACTTTTTATCTTCAAATAATCAATTTTGTAGAAAATCTATTTCAAAATCATAAGTATATATCAATTAGTTCTTCTTAAAAAGATATTGATCACCCTAATTAGAGTTATACTTAAGTTATGAATTTTTAAAGAATCTCATAAATATTTTAATTTTTTTGTATCTATATATACATTGGATAATATCATTCTTTTTTTTTTTTGTATATATACCACTAAAAATCATATTTTAGCAAAATGTCTACATGATTTGTTATTTTCAATAAGGAAAATGTTTTTTGGGCCCCAATTGGTAGACCCCATCCCAAGCCCTAAGTGTGAATTTCCTATGTTACCCCCTTAACTAATTTGTGCGGTTATTCCATTAGCGGACCACTAATAACGGGGTTAAATACATTTTAGAGTTTCTTCCATAACCGGTCCTTTAATTACGGGGTGAGTTAAGATTTGCCGATTAGAAGGGAATATACAAATTCAGTTACACATTCAAGAAAATAAAAAATCAAGAGTTTTATTTTTTCTTTTGCAACGAAAAGAAGCATCATTTTTTTTTCATTCACATTTGATTGACGGAGAAGAGAAGATGTCAACGTTTTTTTTTTTGCGATCTGTTTGTGCGATTTGATTGTGGTGCAAACCTCCAGATTAGGCTTTTTCGGACCCAAAAGAAATCACGATTTACAATTTTTAGATCCAGATTGATCAGTGGAAACGAAAACAAATATCAAAATTTTTTTCCGGTTTGATCGGTGGATAATATAAGCATTACAAGATTCATTTATTTTGTTTGCGACATGATCGTTGTGTAAACAATAGAGATTTATTCAGGTTAGGCCTTTTTCGATCTACATAATTCGTGTTGATCTGATTTTTTTTATTATTCCTTTGAATCATCATATATCTTTTTTTATATCGAATTTAAATTAAATTCAGATACAAGTTGTGTAGCTGGATTTAGATGCATTTTTGTATTTTTACGTGTGATCTAGATTTAAATTTCAGATACATGTGTATCTTAAATTTTTTTTCAGCCCAATTTAAAGTTTGATATTTTATTTATATGGATTTGATTTATGTGTATCCAATAAATATTTAATTGCTTATTGTCGTATATATACAAGGACTTGAAAGACTTTTATTGAAAATCTATGCATTGCTCATTAGTATGTAGACCATAAATTGTTTGTTTGGATTTAAGATACAGTACTGTATCTTAATTATATAACATGTTACAATTTTTTTTTCCAGCAGGCAATGATGATTTTATGGATGAGTCATGCAAAGACTCAATCTATTTGGAAAACATCAAATGTTTGAGTTGTGTAAAAAGAATCTTGATGTTTTGTATGATGACTTGATGAAACAAGTCCCTGATTACAATGACTGCAGTGCTGGTGATGAGCAGATGCCAGATTCAATTGTCCACTCGTTTTTCAAGGTTCGAAGTAAATGACGACCACCATCAAGAAGAAAGGAACCCAAGGTCTACAAGCCAAGGAATAAGAAAGCAAAAATACCTCAAGGATCTAATATTTAGAAGGTTGTAGAGGGATGTTTGTACAACACATTTGATGTTATAATGTGTTATGTCATTGTGTTTGTGAACTTCATTTTACATTGTCATAATGTTTGCTGTTATCAGATTTGCATGGTTCATTATATATATCAATTACAATGTCAAAACACATTACAATTTCATATATGAGTTACCTTTTGTTTTGCAATTATACAGGTTTTAAGATACACATTTCAAATTCAGATACACTGCAAATTTACTTTTTCAGATTTTCAAGTAGTAGCAATTATTCACTATGTGACATATATAGCCAATCTTATTTGATATATTTAGAATTAAGATACACCTAATAAACACTTCACAATAATCAAATATATTTCACATACAAAAGACCTTATATTTACAATTTATATTGATGTCTAATACAACTTTTCAGATACACATGCAAATTCAGATACATCTTAACTATATCATATATGAAGTTAAACACAAAACCAAAAACCAATCAGTTGTTTATCAAACATCAATAGTACATTGAATACAGAATTTAGTATCCAAACATCAACAAAAAGTTGTCAGTTAATGAGACAATTTTTTTTCCTAAAACAAACTCCATGGCTTTGCTGATCAAGGTTCCATGTACATTTGTCTGACCATGTGATCTTCATCTGTATACGTACGGTGCTTGTCATTCAGAAACTTATGCATAATGTGTGCCCTTTTTTATCTACACTTTTTCTTATTTATTTTATGCGTGGTCACTTCCTTGTTGGTAGCATACTGTTTCATTATGTTTAGGACGACTCGACCATAATCCATCCTGCAATAAAACAGTTTTTATTAAGATACAGATAATAAACAAAATGTTAAACTTTCATATGAAATTACACTTACGACATTCGATCTTGCTGTAGTGCGTCTGGCACTGATACGATTTCACCACCTTTGTTGCCACTGAAATGTTTTCCATACAATTTCCTCTGTTTTTAAATTGTAGATATTTAGGAAAAATCAATTCAGATACATTTTTCAAGATCTTACAATAATAAACCTATGCACATTAATGATTTTCAGATGCATGTATCTGAAATTATATACTCTTTCTATGATTTTGACCTAGAAAATGAATGATGTACATAATAAAACCTAAATCAATTGAACAATGTCATATATTGATTTTTATCAAATCTGGATACACCGGTAAATGAAGATAACACATTAGACGCAATTTAGTAATTGATTTTGATATTGAGACACTTTCATATTTGTTTTCATCTTTTCAAGAAATGCAAAAATTCATAGAATGTTTATGTTTATGTTGCAAAAAAAAAGGCACGGTGAGGTTTCGATGATTGCAAGAAATCTAACATTTTTTTTCGCCATTGTCGATGATTTTTTTGGGGAAGATGATCAAATCAATTCGTAATTGTCGTTTTTTTTCTTTCGTTCTCCTGGTTCGCCTAATTTTGAAATCATCTGCGACGCCCAAATCGGAAAACCTAATTGGTTTAAGTTTTTGGAAAATTTTGATTGGGGGAGGAATTAATGTTTCCGCCTGTTTAGGGAATTCGTAACGACAATTTAATGGTGGTATGATTTAATTGGAGTCAAATTTTAAAATACTTAGAAGGGTAGTATGTCATTGGTTTTTTGGTTGTTTGAAAAAGTCAATCTACGAACCAATAGGAGAATGCCACATATTGGGGCTCACCAATGGGGCCTAATTTTTGGGGCCTGGATAGCAGCTCCCTTTCAATAATACTATTCGAAAGGGTTGCGTTTGGATGTAAAGTTAAAATGTTAAGATTCTTATAATATTGTGTTTCAATCTCAAATTTTGAAAAATATTTCTAATTAGAATTTCAAACGCAAGATTTTTTTCCCTAAAAAGAGAAGATAATGGTTTGAAAAGCTAAACGTTAATAATGAGTTTGGATCTAAGTTTGAGAAATTTTAACTTTTAAAATTAAGAATCTGCCCAAACTCATTTCCAAATGGGGCATAAATTGTATAAACGATTAATTTTTATTTTTAGGTCCCTTTAAAGTATATGATTTAGCGATCGATCCCTCACTTCTTCATATTTCGGTTTACGTCCCTAGATTTAAAGAGTATGTTTTTTATCCCTGGGAGAGACCTATGATTAAATTATTTGATTTTCTTTTTAGTCCCAGGAAGGGATTAAAAAGAACATATCATTTAAATATGGGGATTTAAACCAAAATATGAAGAAATGAGGGATCGATCACTAAATCATATAGTTTATGGGGACTTAAAACTAAAAAATCCTTTTTTTATTCATTCAAGCAATATTGTTGGTTTTAAAGTTTCAAGTATGATAGTTTTACAATATATGGTTGGTTGTGGGATATATATACAAAAAACTCATTTTTAGTTGTAACATATCTCTTCTATGTATAATTTCATAATAAATTCTACAAATGATTTATTTAATCATTATTAAGATTTTCATTATAACATTTATGTATATATTGTTGTTTTTTTTTTGTACCAACTGATAAGTTTGTTAAGATAAGATTCATTCTGAACTTTATATTGGTTGTTTGATTTTTTTTTTAAAAGATAGATTTAAAAATATTTAATCTGAAGCAAAGACTTAATTATTTTATTTTAATTTATTGGAGGCTGGACTCTTGTTTTGGTGTGTGGGATTGGAGGAGTATTTTGAAAATGCTCCCTGTAGCAGCCACTAATTCATCGCCACCTGTAAAGGTCAAAAGCAAACCCATCACTCCAACGTTCCAAAGTGCTTCATCTTCTGTAAAGGACCCAAAAACAATAGTATTTTCAAAATACTCCCCCAGTCCCATACACCAAAACATGAGTCCAGCCTCAAAAAAAAAAAAAAAAAAAATCTTCCTCAACTGTGGCGCACCCGACCAAGTGAATGATATCGGCTCGAGCTATGCCCCCGGCATCCGGAAGACCGTCTCCGCCACCCCTTCCCATCAGGACCCCTCCATTCCGACGGTCCCGTACATGACGCCCCGGATCTTCCAGACCCCATATACACCTACTCCTTCCCCGTCACCCCCGGCCGCAAGTTCGTCCGCCTCCACTTCTACCCGACGCACTACAATTATTTAATACATCTAATAATACGAAAGAGATGGACATTTTCCATCCACATTTTTTTTCCACACCATAAGAAAACAATATCAAGGACCACCGATAGTTCCATGGATCACAGGTCAACGAAAATTTGGTCCACCAATCGAACGGTAGAGGATGCAGAGACGACCACTAACAGCTGTGTGAAGACCTGAAAGGGCTCACTCTCTCTCTCTCAGTTTCCGCGTTTCATCTCCGTCACTCGTTTGGAACCCAAAAGAGAAACCCCAAGTCGAGCTGTGCTTCCCTTCACTTCACAGGTACTTGTTAATTTGTTAATGTCTTCTCCTTCGAAGTATATAACATAGATCACATACCTTTCCTTTTATGGCGCAATTGGTCTTTCTCTGATCTCTTTTTGGTTTTCATTTGAACCGGGTATGTCCGATTTGAGCTCAAACTCAAGTCTTTTCTAAATCCGTGAAGTTCTCCATCGTTTTGTTGTAGGTTTTCAGCTCCAGATCTGCGCATCCGTGCTGTGAAATCGGAGCACCGTCAGATCCGGCGAAGTTCATGATCCATGCCCAACCAACCATCATGATTTGATCAAACTCATCACCAAAGATTTAATTTTTATAAACTCCAATTTGAGCACAACCCAATCAAGTCTTCTCGTCCCAAAAAATGAAGGCCCACAAAAGAAACCCAAACTGGCTTTCGCTTCTCCTTGTCGCCGCCATAACCTCCTTTATGGAACCAACCTTCGCCCAAACCACCGCCGCCGCCGCCACCGCCGCCGCCGCCTATGTCCCGACCGAGAAGATCTTCCTCAACTGCGGCGCGTCGTCGAAGGGCAATCAGACGTCCCAAGACGGCCTAAGCTGGGAAGCCGACTTCGGCTTAGGCTACGCAGCCGGCATCCAGAAGACCGTCTCTGCCACGCCTTCCGCTCAGGACCCCTCCATTCCGACGATCCCGTACATGACGGCCCGGATCTTCCAGACACCATACACCTACTCCTTTCCCGTCACCCCCGGCCGCAAGTTCGTCCGCCTCCACTTCTACCCTTCGAACTTCACCGACCCCAAATTCGCCGCCTCCGATTCCTTGTTCTCCGTCTCCATCGGCCCTTACACCCTCCTCAACAACTTTAGCGCCCTCTTGACCGCACAAGCCACGGACA
The DNA here is from genome assembly GCA_030737845.1 of Acorus calamus. NCBI lineage: Eukaryota > Viridiplantae > Streptophyta > Magnoliopsida > Acorales > Acoraceae > Acorus > Acorus calamus. The sequence goes on along the minus strand of CM060878.1, from coordinate 27,455,360 downwards.
ACAACTATGTTATCAAGGAATTCTCTGTTAACATTTCATCGAACACATTGAATTTGATGTTCACGCCATCCCCCGCAAACAAGAAAGCCTTCGCCTTTGTGAATGGGATCGAGATCGTCCCTATGCCGCAGATTTTCGTCCAGGACGACGTGTTCCGCCAGCCTCTCATAGTCGGGACGACGAGCACCCTGACGATCAGTGAACACATGGCATTAGAGACGGTCGCGAGGCTGAACGTCGGCGGACAGAGAGTGTCCCCGGTGGAGGACTCGGGGCTCTATCGGGAATGGGACGATGACTCGCTATACGTGTACGGGGCCGCGGTGGGCGTGACGTATCCGAAGGACCCCAACGTCACAATCAAGTACCCAGACACCGTACCGGAGTACATCGCCCCTCCGCTCGTCTACGGCACCGCCCGATCGATGGGTCCGAACGCGTTCGTCAATCTGAATTACAACCTCACTTGGATCGTCACAGTCGATGCCGGGTTTTACTACCTCGTCCGCCTCCATTTCTGCGAGATCGCTTACCCGGTCACAAAGGTCAATATGAGGGTGTTCGACATCTTCATCAACAACATGACCGCCGTACAAGGCTTCGACGTGATCGCGTACACCAACCAAGCAGGGCTTGGCGTGCCCATCTACCTAGACTTCATCGTGTTCTTCCCCAACACGAGCGCGTCACCACAGCAGGATTTGTGGGTTGCTCTCCACCCGGACATCTCAAGCAAGCCTGTGTACTATGACGCCGAGCTGAACGGTCTTGAGATCTTCAAATTGAACGACAGCACGGGCAACCTCGCGGGGCCAAACCCATCAGTGAAACTGATGGTCTACCAGGGCAAGCAGGAGGGCGAGCAGAAGAACCACAATCGACACTTCTTCACTATAGAGATTGGACTTCCTGCAGCTGTTCTGTTCATCTTATTGTTAGCATTCATGGAATTGAGGCGTTTAAGGCAGGGGAAAGTGATGCTGCAAAGCTGCGTTTCATCTCCATCACATCAAAGTCGCCTTTTCTCTGTTTCAGGGATCAAAACAGCAACAAAAGATTTTAGCGAATCTTTAGTAACTGGTGTCGGAGGGTTTGGGAAGGTCTACTGGGGAGAGATTGCTGGTGGGTCTACTTCAGTTGTAATCAAGCAAGGTTGAGTTTGTTAATGTGTTACACGTATAACAATATCATGTACTAATATATATATATATATAAGGGTTTTAGTTCATTTCTAATAAAAAAAAAATGGTTTCATTATTATTTCTCTATCTTATTCTAAGAGAGGGAACCAACTCTCGAACTAGGGAGCGCATGAGTTCCGAATAGAAATCAACATGGTTTCAAAATTGAGGCAACGGCATTTGGTGTGTCTGATTGGATGCTGTAATGAGAACAACAAGATGATCCTTGTCTATGACTATATGGCCAACGGGACATTCTGGAATTGTTATATATTGTGGAGCCTGATAATGTGCGCAAAGTATTGTTGGCGCTACACATGGTCGGACGGTGGTCTAGGGTTGATTTTTTGTCCTTAATGAGACGTTAGTATAAAAAAGCATCTCAAACTTTTCATTAGGCTCTAGAGTTTTTATTATTAATTTAACCATTGTAAAAACTTCTTATTAATAGTAGATTGATCTCTGATGTGCTCCGTGGACGTAGGCAATATTTGCCGAATCACGTAAACTTTCTTGTGTTTTCCTCGATTTGTTTTGTTTATATTCTTTGATTAATTATATTCCAAGATCTAACCTCTACAATACCCAAAATCCGCTGCTCTCGTGAAAACAGCACCTTGAGATCTACATCGAAGCCACTTTGGGGTTCCACTACCTCCACAAAGGTGCGAAGCCAAGTATCATCCACTGTGACATGAAGACTACAAACATCTTCTTGAACGATAAATGGGTCGCAAAGGTCTCGGATTTTGGATTGTCCAAGGCGGACCGGAGCTGGATTGCACCCATGTAAGAAAGCATCTTGTACATCAATCCTTTTCAATTCCAAGAAGATTTTGGGGGGGGGGGGGGGGGGGTTGTAAGTAAAATATGTTGGTCATGAAGCACACGTTTAGAGCCGCCCGCCACACGACCCCGTTGTGCTATCATGTCCATGTCTTTTACTTGCTGAAAATTCAACAATCCACATCGGGAACATTTCATTGGACAATGAATTATCGTAACAGAATATTTGGAAGGCTAGTATTATTTTTCTATTAAAATTGAAAGGTAGATAATAAGGATATAAAGGATATAAATGGACTGAGCGAAGCATAATGGAATAGAATATGATAAAGATAAACTGATCTATATAATAAACTCAATTAAATTAAATTAGGAATCCAATTAAGTCAAATATAAAAATTAATTGATAACGACAAAAAATCAAAAGACATTATCTTGAGCTCTTATAAGAAACAATATCATCAGTGTTCAGGGGTTCGGTAATATTATCGAACCGTCTTGGCCAAAGGCGGCCCATATGTGCTCAATGCCCGCATAAGCGTTGAAAACATGGGTGTGCGCCCGCTTAAACGGGCGCAGAGGTTTTGAAAAATAAATGGGTTCTGCCCGACTAGGCCTGTCAACGGGTCGGGACTCGACCGGGACCCGATTACACGTGTAATATACCCGACCCGATTTGGACCCGACCCGGCGGATCCGAACAAACAAACGGGTCGGGTCCGGGTCCACCCCGCCCCGACCCGTTGGACCCGAGACTCGATTGTTTTATTAATATATGCTCATATATTATAAGACTATTAGTATTAGTTGATACATAATTTTATTTCTTACTTAACTTATGTTTGTATCCATAAGTTCATAAATTATAATCATAATCATAACATTTTTTTTGTTGTGTTGATGTTGCAACTTGCAAGAATTTGATTGTTTAATATGTAATAAACTTAGTAATGTATTGTCATCGATTTGTTTTGGACAATTAACTTATTAGCTTTTGAATTTGTATAATTAATTAGTTTGTTGTATGATTTATGTTTATTATTTTAGTTAATATGTTAGTGTTTATTGTTTTGAATGTTGTTTAGGTTAATATTGTTTTGAATGTTTGTATAATTAGTTATCTTTATTGTTTAGGTTAATATGTTTTTTATGTTAGTGATTATTGTTTTGGATATTGTTTAATAATTCATTTACTTTTTTTGAATTGTATAAGATTATGTTCAAACATAGTCTCATTAATAATAATGTTTTATACAAAAAATTTCAAATAAAATGATAAAGCAAACAAATATATGAGATCTTCCTTCTTTTTTTTTTTGCCAACCATCCGGGTCGGGTCGGACCCGGACCCGTCGGGTCCACATTTCTCCGGACCCGCCGGGTCCTAGATTGGACCCGGACCCGTCGGGTCTTGCCACGGGTCGGGTCCGGGTCCACCCCGACCCGACCCGGACCCGACCCGTTGACAGGGCTATGCCCGACCCATATAACACTCGGAAAAAAAAAAGATTGACCGACTCTCACTCCAGCCGGCCCTAGAAAGGGGCTTCTTCTCCTTTTCATCGACATCTTCTTCCCCTCTTCATCGACGACCTCCCCATCTTCTTCTTCGACCACCACAGTGACCGCCACGACCTCCCCTTCTTCTTCGACCACCACAGCGACCACAACGACCTCCCCTTCTTCTTTTTCCTCTTCTTCTTCTTCAGAACTGCTGACCTCCACTTTTTCTTCCATCGCCGATCTCCACCGCAGCGATTTTCTCTTTCACCGATTGTATCTTCTCCTTCGACCACCGCTTCTCTGATATCTCTCTCTCTCTCTCTCTCTATATCTGATCTCTAAGCTTCTCTCTCTCTTTGATCTCTCTCTCTATTTCTTTGATCTCTCTCGCTGTTGAATCTCTCTCTCTCTCTGATCTCCCTCTCTATTTCTTTGACCACCACTTTGTTTGTGTCACCGACTGTTTTTCTTTTGGGTTATAAGGCTCTGTATTTTTATTACACGTCCTTAATTTATTTAACACAAATGACTTACAAGTTACATCTGTCACCCCTGTTTTTAGTTTATTTAACAAATGTTATACACCTATCAGTTTTTATTTGATTCTTATTTTTAGTTATCTCTATAATTGATTTAGGACAGTGATCATGTATATGTTGATGATCTGGACTAACTAAAAGATGTGGACAATTGGATAAAATGAAACATCTTTGGATATACTTAACATATCTCTTGTATATATATTTTTAATATTTATCTTAATACGTTTAAAAATCATCATATATTTAATTTATTAATAAAAAAATTACATAACCGCATATACTTCCGCATACCGCATATGCTCTGCGTGGTACCTTAGCCGCACGTAAACCGCATCCCGCATATCAGAACACTGTCCGCCACCCCTTCCAACCAGAATTCCTCCATTCCGACGGTCCCTTACATGACGGCCCGGGTCTTCCAAACCCAATTCACCTACACCTTCAACGTTACCTCCGGCCACAAGTTCATCCGCCTCTACTTCTATCCCTCGAACTACACCAACCCAAATTTCAACGCCTCCAATTCTTCCTTCACAGTCTCTGTAGGTTCTTACACCCTCCTCAGGAACTTCAGCGCCCTATTGACCACACAAGCCATGAAACGCGATTACATGACTAAAGAATTCTCCATCAACATATCGTCGAACACGTTGAATTTGACGTTCGCGCCATCCTCGGCGAAGGAGAACGCGTTCGCCTTTGTGAACGGGATCGAGATCGTCTCAACACCGCAGATCTTTGGCGGCTCCGACACTTTCAACCAGCCTCTCATAGTCGGGACGACGAGCACCCAGACTATCGACGAACACACCGCGTTAGAGACGGTTGTGAGGCTGAACGTCGGCGGACAGAGCGTGTCCCTGGTGGATGACTCGTGGCTCTATAGGGAATGGGACGAGGACTCGCCATACATTTACGGAGCCGATGTGGGCATGACGTATCCAAAGGACCCAAACGTCACGATCAATTACCCAGACACCATACCGGAGTACATCGCCCCTCCGCTCTTCTATGGCACCGCCCGATCGATGGGTCCAAACTCATCGGCCAATCTGAATTACAACCTCACCTGGATCGCCACGGTCGATGCTGGGTTCTACTACTACGTCCGCCTCCATTTCTGCGAGATCGCCTACCCGGTCACAAAGGTCAGTAAGAGGGTGTTCGATGTATTCATCAACAACATGACCGCCGTACAAGGCTTGGGCGTCCCCGTCTACCTGGACTTCATCGTGTTCTTCCCCAACACGAGCGCGTCGTCACAGCAGGATTTATGAGTTGCTCTCCACCCGGACATCGCCAGCAAACCTGAGGGTTACGACACCGAGCTGAACGGTCTCGAGATCTTCAAATTGAACGACAGCACGGGCAACCTCTATGCACAGAACCTGTCAAATCAACAGACGGTCGACACAGACAAGAAACTCTGAAGCCAAAAGGTGAATTCAAACTCATGTTGAAAGGAAATGGGTTTTTCCAGGTCCAATTCTTTCTAGAGGAAGACCTAATTGCGGTTCTTGATCAATTTGAAATACGATGTTTTTTTATGAATTGATCAAAGGATCTTTAGGTGGCTTAGTTGAGGAGATCCTTTTTTTGTGGATAATTCTTGCCGTGGCTATTGTTGATTCACATGAAGGTGATCCATGTTGCAAAAAGATTTGGTTTTATTAATTTGTGTAATTTTGAGCATTTGATGTTTTTTTTAGGTATGTCATTATGAGTATTTATTAAGTATACAAAAGCAATATGCAATTTATGTTTTTGTGAATACGTGACATCCTTATCAGATTTGTGGACCGCGGTGTGTTTTAAATTTTTTTCTATCATTAATTATCATTTATAAAACAATGTAGAAGGTCATTTTTGAACTGGGTCAGACCCAAATCCGATGCAGGTTCGTGGGATCCGGACCCGAGACAATTTGCTGAGGATCCGTCAAGTCGGGTCCGGGTCCACCTGATCCGGCCCAAGTCTGTTTACAGGTCTTGTTTATTCATTTCTAGGCTACTACTTTTAGAAATGTGTACGGTGAACTTTGTACATAAGTAAATTGTAAACTTTCATTAATACAATGAGATGATAGACTAGGAAGAGTTTATAAACGAATGAATATGAAAAAATTCTAGTTCACATATTACTCTTGCATATTGATATTTAATAAGTGTCAATGTGACATTGTGGTCTCGACGATTGACATCCTTGGGTCACATAAAAATTGATAACACTTCCTGTTATTGATGCGTAAGAAACCAGCGTTTGTGATTTATTTTCCAGCCTATGAATTTTATTGTTTTTTTTTTTTACCCAAAAAAATATCTTTATTTTAATCTGAAAAGAAACCAAAATTCATCATGTTCTGAACAAACCATCATCAAAGATCAGTTCTCTCTTTGCCAGAACCCCGATTTCGGTACCCAATAATTGCTTCTCGCCACCAAAATGAAGATCCACTTCAGAAACCAAACCTCGTTCTCTCTTCTCCTGCTGGTAGCCATAACCGCCTCCATCGCCCCGACCTCTGCCCAAAACTCAACCGCCTATATCCCGGCCGAGAAGATCTTCCTCAACTGCGGCGCGTCGTCCAGCAATATGTCGTCCCCCGACGGCCTCTCCTGGGAAGGCGATGACGGCTTGAGCTATTCCCCCAGCATCCAAAACACTCTCTCTGCTACAGCCATCGTTCAAAATCCCTCTGTTCCAGCGATCCCATACATAACGGCCAGGATTTCCAAGACCCCATACACCTACTCCTTTCCCGTCACCCCCGGCCGCAAATTCATCCGCCTCCACTTCTACCCCTCGAACTTCACCAGCACTGACTACAACATCAACTTCACCATCTCCTTTTCTTTCTTCTCCGTCTCCGTCGGCCCTTACACCCTCCTCAACAACTTCAGCGCCCTCTTAACAGCACAAGCTCTGAATTTCGACTACATACGCAAAGAATTCTCCGTCAACATTTCATCGAACACATTGAATGTGACGTTCACGCCATCCCCCGCGAGCAAGAACGCTTTCGCCTTTGTGAACGGGATCGAGATCGTCTCTATGCCGCAGTTCTTTGGCGGCTCCGACGCTTTCAGCCAGCCTCAAATAGTTGGGACGACGACCACCCTGCCGATCGACGAACACACCGCGTTTGAGACGGTCGCGAGGCTGAACGTGGGAGGGTCGACAGTGTCTGCGACGGCCGACTCGGGGCTCTATCGGAAATGGGACCACGACTCGATATACATTTACGGGGCCGCGGTGGGCGTGACGTATGCTTCGGATCCCAACGTCACGATCCAGTACTCAGACACCCTACCGGAGTACATCGCCCCTCCAGTCGTCTACAGCACCGCCCGATCGATGGGTCCGAACGCGTCGGTCAACCTGAATTACAACCTCACTTGGATCATCACGGTCGATGCCGGGTTCTCCTATTTCGTCCGCCTCCATTTCTGCGAGATAAAATCCCCGTTCATGAAGGTCAATATGAGGGTGTTCGACGTCTTCATCAACAACATGACCGCCATACAAGGCTTGGACGTGATCACGCAAACCAACCAAGTGGGGCTCGGCGCGCCCCTCAAGCTAGACTTCATCGTGTCCTTCCCCAACACGAGCGCATCGTCACAGCAAGCTATATGGGTCTCTCTCCACCCATACATCGACAGCAAGCCTGAGTACTATGACGCCGAGCTGAACGGTCTCGAGATCTTCAAATTGAACGACAGCACGGGCAACCTCTATGGACAGAACATGTCAAATCAACAGACGGTCGACACAGGCAAGAAGAAGCGCATTCGACACTTCCTCTTTTTAGCAATTGGGGTGTGTGGACCAGTTTTGGTCATCTTATTGTTAGCATTCATCGCGTTGAGGCGCTGGAGGCGGCGTCACAAATTGATTCTGCAAAGTTCTGTCTCATCGCTTTCATCGCGATCAAACCAAGGCCGCGTATTCTCTTTTTCAGAGATCAAAACCGCAACAAAAGATTTTAGCGAATCACTGGTGATTGGGGTCGGAGGGTTCGGAAAGGTCTACAGGGGAGAGATCGACGGCGGGTCAACTTGCGTTGCGGTCAAGCGAGGAAACCGACTTTCAGGCCAGGGGGCGCATGAGTTCCGAACGGAGATTGAGATTCTTTCGAAGCTGAGGCACCGGCATTTAGTGTCTCTCATCGGATACTGTGATGAGAAGGATGAGATGATCCTCGTCTATGACTTCATGGCAAACGGGACACTCAGGGATCACCTCTACAAGACCCAAAATAAACCACTCACGTGGCAACAACGCCTCGAGATCTGCATTGGAGCTGCTCGTGGGTTCCACTACCTCCATACGGGTGCGAAACCAGGTATCATTCACCGCGACATCAAGACTACAAACATTCTGTTGGACGATAAATGGGTTGCAAAGGTCTCGGATTTTGGACTATCCAAGGTGACCCCGGAGCTGGACTGCACCCATGTGAGTACTGCCGTCAAGGGAAGCTTTGGGTACCTGGACCCAGAGTACTTCTGGAACCAGAAGCTGACGGAGAAATCCGATGTCTACTCATTTGGAGTCGTCCTGTTCGAAGTGCTATGTGGACGACCTGCCATGGATCGATCACTCCCCGAAGAGCAGGTGAGCCTGGCTAATTGGGCATTGCATTGCAAGAGGAACAACACGATTGATCAGATCATTGATCCAAATTTGAAGGATGACGTATCACCAGATAGCTTGGAGAAGTTTGTGGAGACCGCAGAGAAATGCCTGATCAGTCAGGGGATCGAACGGCCATCCATGGGCGATGTGTTGTGGAATCTTGAAGTAGCACTCCAGATGCAAAGTAATGTTGAGAAGGGAGAATCTAGTTTTGACCCAATTTCAATTTCAAGCTCTCAAGCAATGTTGAGCTCAATTGTTTCCAGTGAAGACTCTGTTTTCTCAGAATTGAGGAGCTCGAGAGGGCGATGATATCCGTAGTAGAGAATTAATTTAAAATTTCAACTTGGCGTGTATCAGGTATGCATTCGAAAGAAAATTAAATCTTTCAAGTTCATAGAATAATTTGTTCCTTCTTAGGTTTCTTTGTAGTTCGTAAATTCTACTACTCCAAAAATGTTATGTCAAAAATCACTCCTTTTAGTATATATATTGTCTGTTATCATTTGAGATGTTGATGGTCTTTTCTTCTAAATGCTGTCTACATGTCTCAATTAAGCATGTTGAGATTGAGTTCGTGTTCACGGAAGCCAGAGAACTGCCTTGTAAAACCACAATGCTACTTCAGCTGGTCCTATTTTTTGAACAAAAAATATTAAATTGGTTCACATTTCTTTAGCTATCCGGAGACTTGACTTCAGATTTTTACTCACAAGTTTGCCAGTAATGCTTTTTGTGGGAAAAATTTTGTGGAAAACTTGTGGAGACGTACTCACGTACGCGAGTTCAGATCCTTACACTCACGAGCTTCTTCAGCTGGTCCTCTTTGAAATAGAAAAAATTTAGTGGTTCACATTTCTTTAGCTATCCGGAGACTTGACTTCAGATTCTTACACTCAGTCACAACCAGCTGTCATTGCTGAACCTTCATATAAGATGGTTTACCCGACATATATTTTGGGGTGATTTCTTTTTGTAAGTTGTTGACCCTTTCTATTTTTTTTCTTATTATATAATGTTATATAAAAAAACTCATTGATAAATATTATTCATTAATCCATTTATATAAAAAATTATATCATTTTAAAAGTCTAAATTATGAGGGTTGACCTTTAAATTGAATCTAATATTAAATGGTTTTGACATTATTTTTAAATTACAATTTTTTTAATTAAATAAATAACATAACATTTGAATAATCAAACATATGGGAATTTATTTAAAACTATTTCTAAAATAGTTTAAGGGGGCGTTTTGTTCAGCTGAATGCTGATTTTAAGTGATGATTTATTCAGTGCTGATTGTATAAGTGCTGATTGATTTATACAGTTCAGTTTAAAAAACTATTTGGTTCAGCGAAAAATATAAATACTTATTCAGATAAGTGTGTTTGGTTTACCACTTAACAATAATGCTTATTATAAGGGTATTTTGATCTATTTAATAAGTACTGAATGTTATTTTGATGTTTGATTGAATATTTGAAAAACACACTTATTTTTGAACTATTTCATAAATATGGATTTGTTCCACGAAATATATGTCTCACTTTAGAGAGTGAATATTTCATAAGCTTGAATATTTAAAAAACGTGCTTATTTTTTAACTATTTAAAAAATATGGATTTGTTCCTCAAATATTTCACAATCTTAAACCCAATAGTATTCATATAACTGCAAATCATTTCATTCTACAATTCAAACACTGATCATATTTTTTTTTTCCTATCAGTGAACATAGAAATACACTTCACCATATTATATATATCCAAACATTAATAAAAATTCAACTCATATAATGAAAACGCACTACAAAAAATTCGAGCATTAGCTGTGAAATATTTTGTAGCACAAACCCCACGTTTAGTAGCTAAAAACTTTTCTCAACGAAACGAGTTCGTTGTAATTATCATTGCAAAAGCCTCGTACCGGAATACCTTTTGCTACGCAATTTTCATTTCGTATTTGCTACAAATTTATTTTGTAGCAAAAGATGGTATTTGCTACGAATTTATTTCATAGCAAAAGCTGATATTTTGCTATGACATTTATTTCGTAGCAATATATGACCTTTTGCTACGAAATAATTACGTTGCGAAAGGAGTCTTTTAGCTACAAAATCCTATCGTAGCAAAAAAGATACCATTAACTATGAAATATTGTTCGTAGAAAAGCAACCGTTTAGCTACGAAAACATGTTATCGTAGCAAATGAGACTTTTTGCTACAAAAATATTTCACAACTAAAAGTATATGAAGTGAATAAAAAAACAAAAAGACCTTCCCCTGTGAAATATTTCGCAGGAAAAGGTCATATTTTCCAAAAACATTATTTTTTAGCTAAAAGTATAGAACCTGAATTAAATAAAAATTTAATTATGATAATAATAATAAAGCCATCCAAGTTTTAATTAAAACTAATTGTGTTCATTACAAAAAGTTATAATATAAATCAAAAGAAAATACAACAAAAAAAAGACATCTCATGGATTTGATAGGGGCAAGGGAGGATCTCTAGAAGACGGCTTCTAATCTATCTAAATCCAAGTCCAGTTCACTGGCAGGCTTAGTCCAGATTGTAGTTCAATCCAGTCCCAGTGCAGTCAAGTACCCTTTACCAGTCCAGTTCAGTTCAGTTCCCAGTCCAATGCATTCCTAGATAACTACCAGTCTAGTTCAATTCCCAGTTCAATGCATTCTTAGACCTAGTCCAATCTAGTCCCAATCCAATGCATTCCAGTCAAGTTCAATATAGATATCAGTCCAATCCAATCCTAGTGCAGTCCAATCCAATTTCAATTCCCAATCCAACGCATTCCCAATATCAATCCAGTCCAGTCCAATGCATTACAGTCAAGTTCAGCCAGGATTTGCAGTCTAATCGAGTCCTAGTGCAATTCAATCCAGTCCTAGTGCAGTTCAGTCCCACTACCAGTCCAGTTCAATTCCCAGTCCAGTATATTCCCAGACCCAGGCTGATCTAGCCCCAATCCAATTCCCAGTCCAATACATTCCAGTCAAATTCAGTCTAGATACTAGTCCAATTTGCAGTCCAACCTAGTCCTAGTGCAGTCCAGTCCCATTTCAATTCCCAATCCGATGCATTCCTAGTATCAATCCAGTCCAGTCTCACTACCAAACCAGTTCACCCCCAAATCCTGTCCAATTCCACTCTAGGTTCCTGGCCAATCCCACTTCACTCCAATGCAGTCCAGTCCCATTCCAGTTCAGTCACAGCCCAATGCACTCTCACTCCCAATCCAGTTCGGTCTCATTCTAATGCCTGCCATTCCAATCTAGTCACACTGCCAGTCCAGTTCATACAATTCCAAACACAATCCAATTTCAGACTTGGTTGAGGTCTAGTCCCAGTATCAGTCCAATGCATTTCAAACCCAAATCAGTTCAATCACAATCCAATGCATCTCAGTCCCATTCCCATACCTAGACTGACATTCCTAATTTAGACCAGATATTCCTAATCCAGATCCAGTACTGTGCCAATCCAATTCAGATCATACATCAACAATTCAACAGCCAAGTTTGCAGATTTTGCTGTCATGTCCTTGTAACATTGGTGATTATGTACAAAACTAACATACAAATTAATGCTTCTACTAGAAATAATCTTAAAATGGGTAAATGCATTCCTACCCTGCAGGCAAAAGCTACATGTTTGGCACACCATCGAGTTCAAGTGTGTTGATCTCCTGACTGATTCAAAGGTGACCATTACAAACCCTGTTTGGATGAATCCACTAATAGTGATCTTATGCACAAATCATTATTTGTTTACGTAATTTAAGCATGACAGTAAATAGAACCCACAACTTCAGATCAATAACCAAACCCTAAAAAAATAACTCAAATCAATAAACACTAAAAAAACACAACAGATCTAAAAAAACCTGAGATCAATAACACAATCAAAGAAGAGAAGTAGATATACATTGAGAGAGAGAGAGAGAGAGAGAGAGAGAGAGAGAGACCTTTCAATGTAGCCATTGCTCACAACTGACAGCAACAATTCTTCATGATGCACAGAGGTAAGAGGCATGTCCTTTCCTTTTGAATCAAGGAAGCCAACAGCCATAAGTATAAACATGGATTCTGTAACAGGTTGACCAGGTGTTGGCAAAACTTCTTGACACTGAAAGTATTGATGGAAGTTAAAAAAAAATGGTGTAATGGGTGTGCGAGTGTGTCTGCATATGTGAGTTTGCGTGCAATAAAATAGAAAGGTCCGATCATAAAACTTGGGATATCACATTAAGAAACAACATGAATTAATGCAGGAATAGATAAAACAGCAGCAGAAATTTTGGCTAAAAGGGACATGAACCAGCTTGTCCATCATGTCTTTTGAATTATTGATTCATTCCCTGAAGCGCTAAAAAGGGAGTTTGTTGGTTAAGAAATGTAACTATAAATGAGTTTTTTTAAATCACACACACACAGAGTGAGTGAGTGAGTGAGTACCCTAAGTTTTATCCATTGATATAACACATGCATTTGAGAATTAAGATATAGAGAACATATAGTAAAAGGGTTGTTAGTTCTAATCTTGTAATGCATGGATAAATACATATATAACTACAGAAGGCAAACATGAAAGCTTTCAGATGCAAGCAATCATATAAGGAAACAAAAGAAGTTGATAGTTAGAAAGAAAAAAAAAGTGTATATTCTATTAGAAACATAATTAATTTACAACAAAACCATAAATTTGTGAGAAATAATAATCTGACAAGAAATTCTAACATGTTTCCTATCCAGTTGTGGAAATACTTTTTAATTCCAGCTTGAAAATGGAGGAGTTCCCCTGTTTAGCAATAGCAGCACAAGCTAAGCTGTCACAGATATATAAGATAATAATTGACAAAAACTTAATACCAATAAATTCAATGTCTTAATCCCTATAAATAAACTACCTTTAAAACTGGCAGCCATGACAGTAGCTAGTAGACCTCCACCATTGGATTCATGAAGCCCAAGCCCACTCATTGATCACAAATTAAACCCATGGAAGTAGGGAGTGCCTTAGTATGCTATGAAATACATATTAAATCATTAGTTCTGTGTTCTGAATTACACATTGTAATCAGATTAGACATGTAACCAATTTATATTGTCTTTGTATATTTATTTTCAGTCATAATTTTAATCTACATGTGTTTTAAATTTTTTTAAAATTGTATACCTCATCTAATGAAGTACATGTTTTTATAAAAAAAAATGAATTGTCTATATGCATTTATAGAAAATGTAAAAAATTATATAGATGCATGTACCTTATTAACGTGAGCATATGCTATAATATGATACCTCTGTCACCCTACAATCAATGGACCCCCACATGACCAATTATGAAAACATTGAAACGTGATTTTCTTGTATTATTAAAGTTGTATGGCTTTGTATAGTCATTTTTAATAAATTAGTGATGTTTGTTTGTCAACTAATAGTTGCATATGAATTTTTTTCTTCTGAGGTATGTGGTTGACATTATTGTGATAGTGCAATTAAGATTTTAATGAAAAGTTTGGATCATGACTTCCATTTGCAAATCGGAAGAATACATTTTATAGAATAAAATTACATAAACTGTCATGAACCCTAGTCCCTTGGAGTACACCTCGTCATCTGAAAGGTAATTTAATATAAGCTCCTTAACAAAATACCGATTGGTTCAGCGATCAATATTTATTTGGTTCAAAATAAACATCGATCATTGAAAGGTAATTTAATATAAAATGTTTATTTTTCCCTTATTCATCTTTTTATTCGCAAAACAAACACGGGATTGTTTAGATTCTCTGTAACATGTGCTTGTTTTGATTCTCTGTACATTCCCCCAATTATAGAAGTACAAATCACAATTACCAATAATAAAAAAAAACCAAACAAACATGTGTTAAGTGTTTATTTGGTTTGGGCTTTGGATTTGGCATTTTATAAATTTGTGCTAGATATTGTTTGTGCTTGCTCCTAATATATACACATTATATATATAAGCGATAACTAAAAATCTATCTTGACATTGAACTCAATAAAGACAAGAACAAGCAAATTGTATACAATGTCAAAATGAATATACTCAAATTTGATATCGACGAACCTCAATCAATTACATAATGTCCTTTGGAAAGGAGTTCATCAACCATATGCATGATCCAAATTCAAATGTCATTCCGAATATTTAATTATGATAAACACAATTAATATAATAAATCATCTAATTCGATGATGGACTAGTGTAGAAAATAAAGTATATATCTAGATTGAATATATTAATTTTTATCTATTTTTTCTATTTATACATATATAATATATATGAAAAAGGACCTCGCTCTTTGTCCAGTATAATAAATAATATTTCAATTTTATTATTTATGTCTTGAAACAAATTATAGAAAGTATTTATAGCCAAAAAAATCTCAGTATGATAGTGATGAAGTGTAGATCATATTTTGATTTTGTAACAAATTAAATCTATCGAAAATCCCTAAACCTTTTGCAACGAAATTCAATTTCGTAGCCAAAAGTCAACATTTCACATCTAAAAGTCAAGTCTTTTACTACGAAAATTACTCTCGCAGCTAAAAGTCAAATTTTTAGCTACAAAATACACTTTCGTAGCTAAAAAGTCAGATCATTAACTACGAACTTCAATTTCGCAGTTAAAAGTCCCCTTTTACTACGAATTTACGATGCCGCAGTGAAAAGTTAAACTATTCCCTACGAAATCATATTTCGCAGGTAAAAGTCCCCTTTAACTACGAAATTGTATTTCGCAGCTAAAAGTTCGTAGCTAATAATCAAATTTGTTGTAGTGACATAAACTTTTCCAAACCTGTTGATGAATTTGATATATTAAATCATTAATAGTCATAATTAAATCACTTGGAAAGTCTCTCAATTGTCACAAAACAATAGTGCTTCCAATAACAGTTGTATATTATCATCATTTATGGTGTTCAAGAGTTGTATTAACATAAGAGAATTAAATATTTCAAAAGGCTACAACAAAATTTATCAATCACATGGGTATCGTCTTCTCAACTATAATGCCTGAAATCATTGTTTAAGCAACAATTCACCAATCATGCAGTGTTCCCAGAATATCATCTTCTCTGAACAGGTAGTACCTGAGCAAACACAACAGGAAAACCAAAGCTATCAGAATCACATTATTTCACATGATGTTAAAAATGGAAATACCCGCAATAAGAAATGATAGTTTCTAAACAAAAAAACATTGATTCTGTTACATTGGTTCAAACATATCAATACCAGTAAACAAAGAGAAATTTCAATAACGTTTACATAGATAAAAGACATAGATCAACAAAATTTGTTGAGCATGAGAAATACTGACAATTAAAAAAAATAAAAAATTTCTATGACTAATAAAATTGAGATCCAGACGACAAAAAGATGCATCATGCATTCAACACCATCACTATTTTCTTGGATTTCAAGCTTATCCAACATCTACTTAGGAGAAATACCTATCTGTGAGAAAAAAAAAAGACCCGCAAGGATGTGAAGTTTGGATTGTTCAGCATTGATGCATTTAAGGAAAACAAGTGTGGAAACATAGAGAGGATATAAAACATACTGGGTTAAGATACAAATGAAGAGGGGACCAATGTTGTGTATACTGATGGAATAATGTTAATTTGTAGCCATGAAATGGAACATACGTAACAGCATACTTGCATTATAGTTCAGTTTTGAGCCACACGAAAACAGGCTGACATAGTTTAAAAACCAGTTCATTGAATGATTATGTATTTTGCTCCCTACAGGCAATAAGTACTAGATTCAAACCTCACATCAATACCCAGAAAAGACTTACATCTAGCAATTGTGAGTCGTGCAGAGAGACCCACAAGGATTATAGTAATTGATAATACCTTAATATGCACATCCCATCTCTCTGGATCCATCTGGATTGTTTGTCCTGGGGCAATCTCTCCTATGCCGGTAAGGGAAATCAACTTATGCCAGACATTCCATTGTTTCATTGTGAAGATCTCCACGAGAACTTTTCAATGATAATATTTTTATTAAAAATGGGTTAGTGGATCTAAACATACATTAAATTGAAATAATTAATGCATAAAATAAAAAATGACATAATTCCACTAATGCTTCTTGTTCTGTTTCTGAACCCAACCCAAGTGCAACTTCATTTTGAAAATACTGCATTATACATTTTAACTCCTTACACCAAAAAATACATGTTTCATCTTACGAAAACATATAAAATGAAACTATGTAAGAATGACATAAAAAAGGCACCATTTGAATCATTTAAAATAACATAAATCATGGATTGCCAATAGAGAGGATTTAGAGGGATTTTAAACTACAAATTTTTTAGGACAAAATGCCTCCAAACATTTTGCCTTTTTTCTTAAAGTTTATACTTGTTTAATGAAGTATTTAATATTATAAAAAGTAAAGTACATATAATTAATATCGTTTTTGCCTGAAAGCATAAAAAAATCAATTTCTCATACACTAAACTAATGGAGTATCCACTACACTAATCCCCCGTTTGGGAAGTGGAATTATCTTATTCAGCCCTGATAGTTATACGGGGATAGATAACAGTGTTTGGCAAATAATCTATCCGTGTTTGGTTGCAATTTCTATTATTCTTATTGGGAAACGTAAAATTCAGATTTTTGGTGTTTGGTTGACCTAGAATAAACTGTGTATAAATGATTGATAAGAGATGGATAGAGAGTTATTATTTTTAAAATGCCAACTTTGCCCCTGTAATATAATTTTGTGTTTGGTATAATTGATGAATATAAATTAATCCATGATGAGTGTAATTAAATCCGGATTGTCCATCTTATGTAATATTTGATGGTGGACCTTTATATATATTGAACAATTAACTCCATGTATGCTTAGTGTTGATTCCAATTGCTTTGTAATTATTCTAATTATGGGTTATGTATTAATTAAATTTACTCAATCCCTTGGTCATAAATAGTAATAAATTAAAAAAATTTATTTTGGCCTAATAAAATGACAGAGAATTATTAATAAATTTTATTACCAATTGCTGTGAGAACAAACTCACAAATTTAAATCAAATCACATATATACACAAAAATTCACATACTTCCTCACCATCAAGACAAGTAGATTAATATAAAGCATCCATAGGGTTACAAGTACTTACAAAGCCTGATGCTTTCTAAAGACATAGACATGGGTTAATTAGTAGTATTCTAGTTACTACATACAAAAGGAGAATGCTAACACAGATAACATGTCCATACAATATTACATTACTAGCTTCCTATTATAGGTGGCTCAAAAAATCGAATACATAAAGCAATAGACATGAGGCTGGAGGTTGATAGTTCATTCCTTGCTTCTTTATCCAATCAATCTTTATTGGATCTGGGAAAACCATGAAAATAGTTCATTCTTTGCATCTCTGTAATGTACAAGAATGAAAGAACACCCTACAAAACACCATACTTCAATTAAGAGACGACAAAATAAATATCTATACATAAGCTAAAACACTCACCATACTTCAATTTTGTGAAAGACATACAACTTAAGATACATGTCAATATATGTTGCATTTAAGGTGGGATGTAGTTATACACAACTATGGGCTGCAGTTGGATCATTAGTATTCAATCAAATACAGTGCAACATCCGAATATGGAAAAAATGGACAATTACAAAGATAATTATACCAATGTAATGCAAGAAAAATGAAGACAGATCAATCATAACACCATGCCTTCCTATCTCATTAGTTTCAACATACTAAAAAGAGATTAATTGGTAAAGAGTTCATATACATAGAACAGACTTTAACCTTTATACTAAAAGAGCTATTAAAGAACAGAATTGTGAAATCCATGAATCATTTTATCCATACACATGAACTAACCCTATTGAACAGCCTACCATATTTTTTCAAATAGGATATACTACATCCATCAATGTTAACTTGAGTTAAGGATTCACATATCATACTATTTACTCAATGCAGTATAACTCCCTAAATATCATGAATAATAAATTGCCTAAAATATGAAAAAATATATCAATTGCAAATACTCAGAATCACTGAGAGCATGTCAAACAGACATATACATATACACACACACACACATATATATAGTACAGTCAAAGCTAAAACCAACATCACCATCACACACCATTATTCATTTAAACAAACAAATTTAAAAAATATGAACATAATGCTTTATGAACAACTACTCAGTCATGTCTTTGTCAACCAATAGGAAAAAATAATAAAAGGAGTTCTGGTATGGCTTGGTTTATTAAATAACAGGATCCTCTGATTGAGTCCTAATTTTAATTAGCAACTCTCTATCAACCAAACCCAAGTGCAGAGTTGGTTTCACTTTTATTCAACAAAAATCAAATCCTTTTTAAACATCCAGAACAGACCCTATTGGACAAATAAATTGAATAAGCAATATGCACCCATGAATATAACCATCACACAACATTATTCATTCAGACAAACAAATTAAACAAATGAACATAATGCATCATGAACAACAACTGAGCCATATGTTGGTCAATCTTCAGGAAAAAATAATCCTAAAAAGGAGTTCTGGAATGGTTTTCTTTATTGAAAAATAAGATATTCTAATTGGGTCCTAATTTTATTTGACAACTCCCTATTACCCAAACCCAAAAGAAGAGTTGATTTTATTTTTATCCAACAAAAATCATATCCTTTTCAAAAATCCAGAACACGGAGATTAGGACAAATAAGTCAATAAGCAATATGCACCCATGAATAACACCATCACACACCATTATTCATTTACAAAAATAAATTTTAAAACAAGATCAATAATGCTTCATCAATAACTACTAAGCCATATCTTTGTCAATTTTGAAGAAAAAATAATCATCAAAAAAGAGTTCTGGTATGGTTTTCTTTATTGAAAAACAAGATATTCTAAGTGGGTCCTAATTTTATTTAACAACTTCCTATCATACAAACCCAAGTGTAAAGTTGATTTCACTTTTATTCAACCAAAATCAGATTCTTTTCAAACATCTAGAACACACAGATTATGAAAAATAGTTGAATAAGCAAAATGCACTCATGAATGTTATGTGAAAAAAGATAAAATGTGAGACATTTCATCAAAGCTGTAACCATAAAAAGTCACCATTCACCCACACAACCCTGCATATCATCTGATCTATCAACATCTACCAAAAATTCACTCATAGAACCGTGCATATCATCTAATCTACCAACATCTACCAACACAAAACCTAATGTTATCAGTAAAAAAAAATTCCATATTGAACAAGGGTTACACATTAACATTCCACATTACAAGCTTAAGATCGTTGATGCTATGTTTTTACCTCGGCTTGGTCGTGATGAGAAAGATGCAGTCGCCGGAGATGATTTGTTGCCATGCCGAGGAGCCCCACAGTCCACGATCGTCGAAGGCCCGACCGTCGATCGATCACACGCAGCCGAGCTTCATATGAGATGGGGTGTGGTGAATCGATGGGAGGGTTTTGTATCTAGGGTTCCATTTTTTATTGTCAAACAAAATTGGAAGAGAAGATCCTCGATTGATAAAAAAAATCAAAAGTGGGTGGGCGAGTAAATGTGATGGGATGGGGTGTGTGACATGTGTAGGGTGATAGTAAAAATTAAAATTGATTTTCGACGGTCTGGATCGCTTTGAATATTTGATGTATTTTCTGTGGTCTAGATCAACTCACAGTGGCCAGATCCACCGATCAGACGATGCTGATTAAAGAATAGTGTATCATTGGGGTTTGATAAATTAAGTGAGATAATTTTTTTTTAATGATGGTGAGGGTTATTTTTATTCTCAGGAATAGATAATCCCTGATAAGTTATTCTCACCTTTTAGTAGAATTGTTATCAGACTTTATGCTCATTTATCCATGCATAATTATCAGGGTTTATCCGCTTCAAACAAAAAGCGAATAAGGGTTACTCTACTGTTATTCTTCTTTATTCTCTGTTTATGTTAGTTGGGGGGGGGGGGGGGGGTTGTAAGATAACATATATTTCACTGATGAAATAGACCGCTAGTTATAGACCTTCAGATGGGGCTTCATAAATTGAGTGAATTAAAACCACATTTTTTATGGCTACAAAAAGAACATGAACCTTAGAACCCGCGTGGAGCCGACAAATGTGCGGCCCAAATGGCCCAGCCCGATAGTTACCGGGCTGGGCTATTCAGGACACAGACCAGGCATCTCGGCCCGAGAGGGATACCGGATCTCCACAACCAACAAGGGTATTTATATGTGAAAAAAAACAGACACCCTTTTCAGATAATCCCCTCGGCGTCCCCTTCTTCACCGAGCGTACACAGAGAAGAGAAGAGACTGTAAAACCCTAGCGAGAGGAACAACAATCTATTTGAACGCCATCTCGAACAAGAAACCTAACATCTTCTCCTTCCCCTTCTCTTCTTCTTGTGCTACTGTTCGCCTGAGTTTCACCTTCTCTTCCTCACATGGGAAGCCTTGGAGGTTCTTCTGCGCGGGAATCCATGAAATCCGATCGATTCTGATGGGTTTGTGAATTATAGCGTTCATGTAAGCCCTTCTTGCGTCTCTGTTCCTGAAATTCGAGTGGTCTTTTATTTTTATTGTGCATATATATTTTGTGCATTTGGTGATGATGTATAAGATTTGGGTTTTGTTTAATTCGCCCTCTTTGATGTGTTTTAGTGCCAAGTTATATTGTCTTTGATTTTGGGTTTTCAAAATTGATGTGTTCCTATGGTGAAAAAAATTGAATTTTGCACTTTCTGGGACATTCCGAACTTTTTATTGCACTCTTTAAAATTATATGTGGGTTTCGAAAATAACAATTATTGATGGGCTGAAGTTGTTGATGTGTTGCATAGTATTGATTCTGTATTTCATTTTGAGTTAGAAATTGTTGGTTCCATGAGTATTTCGTCTATCATGATCTGTAATTGAGAAGTCCTTTTTTTGTTTGTCTGTGGAGGAAGGCAGATACTGAATGGAAAATTGAAGGCAGGGTAGTTGTCAGCAATAGTCCAGGAAGGTAATGCTTAATTCTAACTTCTAAGTATCATGATATTTCTGATTATATGTTTACAATCTTCAAATCTGAAGCCAGCATTCCTTAAGAAGTGAAATATTGTGTTGCGTGCAGACAAACTTTATTGAAGTAGTAATGTGTATGTTGGGTAGGTTAGCTATAATTTGGATGTTTGTGATGGATGATTTGTAAAACTCGCATGAATGATTCTGAAGGGGGCACTGCAGAGGAGCCTTGTTGTATTACATTTTGAGAATGGGCTAGTGGAGAATGGAGAGAGGTAGGTTGCACATGTTTGGGGAAATCTTGGGGCAGCATCGATATATAGGTATAATAGACGGAGGGAATGGTTCTCAACTGATCCCAATGAGTACAACATTAGATGAAGCTTTAGGCGAACTGATGTTCCACAAATCTTGATGGTGTTGCTTATATATTTTTCGTGACATAAGCATATTTCTCATCGGTAATTGTATCTATGGTTTTCCTGAAGTTAACAAGAAAAAAGTGCCTCATATTTAGATTTACAAGGCATATTTGATGTAACGAGTAACGGAACATGTGCATAACTCCTAAAGAGCCTTTTGAGTTTTGGGGGCTCACCTATCACCTAAGATTTGTACATCTTCCTGTAAGTTATTGTGTTTCTTTGTAATTTTTACTCATTATTATGGAGACCCCCCCCCCCCTCCCCCCTCCTCTCCCACCCGCCCCCCTTTGTTTTGTTTTTGCATTCTTTAGTATGTGAAATCATTCTCTGGATCATATTTTTGTGCAGAGCATCTCTAGAGTTTATCAGGTATCGAGGATACTAGGAGTAACTGTAATCCACTTATATGGGTGTCTGTCCTATCAACTGGAGCGGCTACATTGTTGAGTTCCCCAGAAACAGCTCATGCAGGAGGTGATGTGAAGTTGGGTGCTGTTTATGAAATCTGGGAGCTATTTGAACTGGGAATTCAGCTATCTTACTTGTTAATATTACTGGGCTTGCTTAGAGTTGGAAGTTTTTTTGTTATTCGACAAGTACTTGTCTTTCTAGAGCTTGACCTATCAGGCAAGGAATTACATGTGAAAATATTATCTTTCACTGTAGTTTTATAAGAAGGGTATTTAAGTATATTGCTTTTTTAAGGTATTCTGAAAGTTAAACATGACACTTGATAGAGCTTGTGAATGGGCTTAGAGCATCTTCAATTGACATGCTATTGTCAAGTTGTTACGTAACATGTAAAAAAGTTGTTTCAATGGAGTTGTTAAAAGGAAGTTAAATGTGAGTCTCATTTGTCAAGTGTTTTCTTTCAAACTAACTATGACTAATGTTTTAGTTAGTCAAATGTGGGCCTCACTTAATTGTCCTCATTAAAGAATTTTAAAAAAATTACATTTGGGAACTCCAAACTTTGCATTCCAACTGTTAGTTGGAGGTTGAGTGGGTGGAGAAAGTGGAGCCTAATATTATTTTGATTAGTTTATTTAGTTAGTCTATTGGAGCAACAATAACCAACTAAATAGGGATGTAGTAAATAAGGGTGTAGTTGAGGTATAAAGTGTTGACATGAAACTTTAACATCTTAGTTAGCTAACATATCAATTGGAGATGCTCTTACATTTTGGAACTCATGTAGCAAGGCTCTAGTTAAAATTCAAGTTGAATGTTGGTTAAAACATCCGTCTAAGAGATCCTTTGATAAATTCATTTGGGATGGTGGCTAAGATACCATTGATAATTGAATTAAAATAGTCGGTGGGACATCTATTGGGATGGTGGTTGAGACATCCATTTAAAATTAAATTCAAATAGTTGGTTGGGACATCCATTGGAGTGTCTCTGGAGATGGTTAAAGATTATTTGTTGGGAAATTAGGAATATTCTAACACTCCGTTTGGATATACATTTGGATTGATTCTGTGTTTTAAAAGCTAAAGATTCTCAAACACGAATCCAAATGCATTTTTTGGGTTTAGCTTTTTAAATTGTCATCTTATTTTTTCAAGCTAAAAAATCTAGCGATTAAAAAGTTAATAAAACAATATTTTTCAAAGCTGAGTTTAAAACGTAAGATTTTAATAATCTCAGCATTTGAATTGCACATTCAAATGTAACCTAAGTGGAGAGAAGCACTCTCTTCACACCAAGTCACCAACTCTTCACCCCATTCATACAATACTTCCACTATCAAGTACTATAAGAAATTCTTTGTGGAATTTTCGTTCTGCTGAACACAGTTCCATGGTGTTTTGTTGTATCTGAAGCAACATTGAATCCCAGCAGTAACTCATTTTTGAGTGGGAGCAAATCACGTATCTGTTACGTGCCTCAAAGCCATCCATAGTTTTGATCATTGTTTTAAATATCTATCGATATATCAATATATCGATCGATATATCGATTTTTATGAGAAAATCGCTAAATATCGGACATATATCGGTATTTTAGCAAAATATTCAATTTCTCGTCATTTTTTTGTGAGAATTCGAATTTTCACCAATTTCTCACGAGAAAATGACGAGAATTTTTTTAAAAATGGAATTTCAATCAAATTTGTAAAAGGGTATAGATTTCTAATGCTTTCATAACAATAATGAAATTTTATATATAGTGTATTAATAATGAAATAATAATAATAATAATGAAGCAACCTATATAATATTATAAAAATCTACAAAATTCTTTGGATGTTTGCAATTGTAATTTAACTAAATTTGATTAAAGTATTGAATTTGGATTTTTCAAATATTGAAATTTGAAATGTATTATTATATATAAATTACTTTAATACTATATAATAACAAATTAAAATATTTTCTATTATGCTACATATGGAATCATTGTTTTAAATATGTGTATTCTTCTTTTTTTTTCTTTTTTTTCACTTATCTTGAGGAAAAAAACCGAAATATCCATCGATATATTTTCCACTTACTTTAATACTATATATCGTTTTGGACCCTTTTGACTCTAATTTTTTTCCAACAGAGACTCAGGTGGCAGATGGGGCAATGGCGGTGCCTTTGATGAGAACAACTGGAAGGAAAAAAAGGAAGTGATAGATTGTGGGAAGAAATGATTTTTCCATTTTGATTAATCAAACTCCAAACCATGGTTTAATCGTGCGAGCTTTTAATCCATTATAGATGCCACATGTCATGCATCACAATCAGTAAGCACCATCAATACGTACTGATAGGGGAAAAAATCCCATTAGATTCCTAACAAAAGAAAATCTTCAGAAATAATAAAAAAACGCATGCATGTGGGGCTCTAATATTTTCCTATAATATATGTTTTGTTTTTTTGGTTGGTTCCAATAATAAATTATGTTATCACTTGATAGACATCTAACATTCAATTTAATACAAAGTCTTTGTCAAAAAAAAAAAATATACAAAGTCGAAACAGTAGAATTTAATCTTTTGTTGATCTATGAAGCTCTGGATTTTTATATGCCAAATCCGGGTTTCCTGTCCTAATTTAATTACTTTCCTATAATGAATACCCACGAAAGCAACCGACACTGGTTTTCACTTCTTCTCGTCATCGTCACCGTAACCACCTCCATATATCCGATCATCGCCCAAAACTCCACCACCTATGTCCCGGCCGAGAACATCCTCCTCAACTGCGGCGCGCCGTCGGGCAAACTGTATGCTCTCGACGGCCGCGCCTGGGGAGGCGACATCCGCTCAAACTACGCCCCCGCCATCAAGAACACCGTCTCCGCCATCCCTTCCAACCAGAATTCCTCCATTCCGACGGTCCCTTACATGACGGCCCGGATCTTCCAAACCAAATTCACCTACACCTTCCCCGTCACCCCCGGCCGCAAGTTCATCCGCCTCTACTTCTACCCCTCGAACTACACCAACCTAAATTTCACCGACTCCAATTCTTCCTTTACAGTCTCTGTAGGTTCTTACACCCTCCTCAGGAACTTCAGCGCCCTCTTGACCACGCAAGCGATGAATCGCGATTACATGACGAAGGAATTCTCCGTGAACGTATCGTCGAACACGTTGAATTTGACGTTCGCGCCATCCTCAGGGAAGGAGAACACGTTCGCCTTTGTGAACGGGATCGAGATCGTCTCGACACCGCAGATCTTTGACGGCTCCGACACTTTCAGCCAGCCTCAAATTGTCGGGACGACGAGCACCCTGACTATCGATGAACACACCGCGTTAGAGACGGTTGTGAGGCTGAACGTCGGCGGACAGAGCGTGTCCCCGGTGGATGACTCGGGGCTCTATCGGGAATGGGACGATGACTCGCCATACATTTACGGGGCTGTTGTGGGCATGACGTATCCGAAGGACCCCAACGTCACGATCAAGTACTCAGACACCATACCAGAGTACATCGCCCCTCCAGTCGTCTACGGCACCGCCCGATCGATGGGTCCAAACGCGTTGGTCAATCTGAATTACAAGCTCACTTGGATAGCCACGGTCGATGCCGGGTTCTACTACCTCGTCCGCCTCCATTTCTGCGAGATCATCTACCCGGTCACAAAGGTCAATATGAGGGTGTTCGACGTCTTCATTAACAACATGACCGCCGTACAAGGCCTCGATGTGATCGCGTACACCGAGGGAGGTGGGATCGGCGTGCCCATCTACCTAGATTTCATCGTGTTCTTCCCCAACACAAGCGCGTCATCACAACAGGATCTATGGATCGCTCTCCACCCGGACATCTCCAACAAGCCTGTGTACTACAACGCCGAGCTGAACGGTCTCGAGATCTTCAAATTGAACGACAGCACGGGCAACCTCTATGCACAGAAACTGTCAAAACAACAGACGGTCGACACAGGCAAGAAGAAGCGCATTCGACGCTTCCTCTTTATATCGATTGGAGTGGCTGGAGCTGTTCTGCTCATCTTATTGTTAGCATACGCATTGAGGCACTGGAGGCGGCGTCAAAATTGATTCTACAAAGTTCCGTCTCATCAAACCAAGGCCGCGTATTCTCTATTTCAGAGATCAAAACCGCAACAAAATATTTTAGCGAATCGCTAGTGATTGGGGTGGGAGGGTTCGGAAAAGTCTACAGGGGAGAGATCAATGACGGATTAACTTGCGTTGCAATCAAGCGTGGGAACCAACTTAACCAGGGAGCGCATGAGTTCCGAACGGAGATTGAGATTCTTTCGAAGCTGAGGCACCGGCATTTGGTGTCTCTCATCGGTTACTGTGATGAGAAGGATGAGATGATCCTCGTCTATGACTTCATGGCGAACGGGACACTCAGGGATCACCTCTACAAGACCCAAAATCCACCACTCACGTGGAAACAACGCCTCAAGATCTGCATCGGAGCTGCTCGTGGGTTCCACTACCTCCACACGGGTGCAAAGCCAAATATCATTCACCGCGACGTGAAGACGACAAACATCTTGTTGGACGATAAATGGGTTGCAAAGGTATCGGATTTTGGACTCTCCAAGGTGACCCCAGAGCTGGACTGCACCCATGTGAGTACCACTGTCAAGGGAAGCTTTGGGTACCTGGATCCAGAGTACTTCTGGAACTAGAGGCTGACGGAGAAATCCGACGTTACTCATTTGGGGTTGTCCTGTTCGAAGTGCTATGCGGACGACCTGCCATGGATCGATCACTCCCCGAAGAGCAGGTGAGCCTCTCTAATTGGGCAATACATTGCAAGAGGAACAATACCATTGATCAGATCATCGATCCAAATTTGAAGGATGACGTATCACCAGATAACTTGGAAAAGTTTGTGGAGATTGCGGAGAAATGCCTGGCTGATCAGGGGACCAACGGCCATCTATGGGCGATGTGTTGTGGAATCTTGAAGTAGCACTCCAGATGCTAAGTAATGCAGAGAAGGAGAATCTAGTTTTGACCCAATTTCAACTTCAAGCTGTGAAGGAATGATGAGCTCAATTGTTACCAGTGAAGACTCTGTTTTCTCAGATTTGAGGAGCCCGAGAGGGTGATGATATCCATCAAACCATGCATGTTCACTTGAAACTCTTGAAGAGAGTTACTTTGACATTTCAATTTGGCGTGTATCAGGTATGCATTTGAAAGAAAAATAAATCTCTCAAGGCATAAGTTCGTAGAATAATTAATTTGATCCTTTGTAGGTTCTTTTGTAGTTTGTAAATTCTACTACAAAAATGTTCTGTAAAAAATCACTCCTTTTAGTGTATATATTGTCTGGTATCTTTTGAGATGTGATGGTCTTTTCTTCTAATTGCTGGCTACATATATCTCAATTAAGCATGTTGAGATTGAGTTCGTGTTCCTGGAAGCCAGAGAACTGCCTTGTAAAATCACAAAGCTTCTTCAGTTGGTCCTCTTTGAAATAGAAAAAATTTAAATTAGTTCACATTTCTATAGCTATTCGGTGACTTGACTTCAGATTCTCTTACAAGTTTTCCACTGATGCTTTTTGTAAAGTTTTCCAAGTATAGTTTTCCATATGCTTTTTGTTATAAAACTTATTTTCCACTAATGCTTTTTGTGGAAAAGGTGACTTCAGATCTTTCCACTCACCAGCATCTTCAGCTATCCGGAGACTTGACTTCAGCTGTCATTGTTGAACCTCCTTAGTGGGAGAGTTTTTGTAAATCCTCACATGTACAATATTATTTTTTGCCTGTAGCAATACAAATTTATTTACCCTCCTAAAAAAATATTGAGAGTCTTGAGTCTCTTTTGACCATGAGGTTTTGTAGGAACATCGCAAAAAGGTCTCTGTGTTTTTTTTTTTTAATTGGTAAGTTCAAAATTGTATTCCTCAAAACTATAAGGCAAATACACAAAAGGTGCCTGTAGTTATAATTAGATGCCATTTTAATCAGGTTGGAGGGAAATAAGGGTGTGGCGAGGGAACAAACTAGTAAACTAAATCTGTGCATCCGCTCCACCCCTTTTCAAACCACCTGATTATACAAAAAGAAAGAGAGATCAATTACAATACAACCATGGTAATGTAAAGTAGGTTACATAAGCTTTTCCCTGAGATATGAAATTTCACTTCTATCTCTGTCAATGAGAGCTTTCAGTTCTAGCCAAACATGAGATGGGTTAAACCGAGTTACCCCAGATGACCTTGCATGCTGGCTAGCAAATCTGTCAGGCAGTTTCCCTCTTTATGGATGTGTGAGAATTTAATGTTGAAGAAAGAGATGCAGTCATTTCGAATTGAATTTACCAATCTTCGCACTGACCATGGCACCTTGCAGCATGTAGTGACCCACAATAGTGCAACTTTTGAATCGCTTTCCGTTCAAAGACTTTGAATGCCAAGCTCCAATGCCAATTTCATGCATTGCCCAATTGCCATTAGCTCTAAATGGTTGATGGTTCGCCCGGAAGTCTTTGCTGCCTCTACCATGATCAGAAGACCCAAGTGATCACGAAGGAGGAACCCATATCCTGCTCTGTCCTCTGAAAGGGAACCATCCGTGTTAGCTTTGATTCAGCCCCGCTGAGGAACTTCCCACTTCACCTCAATGGAATGCAATGAGAGTTCAGTTATTGAGATGCCCAGTCCACCAATGTTGGATCTCTCGGTTTTGATCAATCCAAAATAAAGGGTTGATTTAAACACTTGTCTGTCTTTCATCGGACAAATGGACTCGATAAATAGGATCTCATCATCGGACAAATGGACTCGATAAATAGGATTTCATCTCCATTAATAGCATGTTGATGCATAGGATCCTTATTTGTAATTTATTTTAAGTGAAAAATCCAAATAATCTCTTATAAATTACATAGGAGACATGGATTTTTAAAAAATTCAAAGAGCTATATAGATTTCAGGTAGTTTAATAGGGGTTATTTGAATTTTTTCCTTATTTTAAACAAAATGTTTTTAGTTGAATGAAATAAATGATTAGTGAAACGAAGTCCAATGATTCAACTATGTTTCTTTATCTCTGGGACCCAAAAAAAAAAACCCCCACTACGTTACTTTGTCTCATTATAGAAGTTGTACATGGAGTTTGTGACAAGAATAAAATATACTTAATCCCATTTTTAGCTTTGTTTTTAATTCTGAGGACCCCCATATATATACACACACACATACATACATATATATATATATACACACACACACACATACACATACACATATATACACATACATACACATACACATAGAGGGGCGATTGGGTAAGGTCGTGTGGCACATGCAGATTGAATTTCAAGCGTCCAATCATTTGAATTTAAATTTGACGGACCGGAATGAAAGTGATGGTTTTGTTGAAACCGAATAAACAGGTAATGTTTAAACCAATCACTTTCTCTCTCACCTATCCCTCTCTCTCCCCTTTTAAACATTTCATTTTCATTCGAAAAAAACCCTACGATCCCCTGTGTCCGCTCCACCGCCCCCACTCGTCCCCCCCCCCCCCCCCTGCCCGCTCCACCGCCCCCACTAGGCCCCGTGCGAGTCCCTTGCGGCCCCCCTTCGAGGCCCCCCCTGCAAGCCCCCTGTGAGGCCCCCCTGTGCCGGCTCGACCACCCCCACTCGGCCCCCTGTGAGCCCCCTACGGCCCCCCTCCTTTGGCTCCCCTGCGGCCCCTCCTCCGGTTCCACCAGCGGCACATGAGGTAAGAACAACTAATTAATCTAGGTATTATATCCAATTTTTTTCATATTTATGCAGTGTTATTGGGGTCTTAAAATTTGTGGATATGAAAAGGGGTTGTCAAATGTTTGTTTATAGAAGTTTAGGGTTTCAAAGTTTGGGGTATTAAAAATGTTGTTATTATTCCAAGATCAAGTTTTCTAATTGCATTGGAGGATGATATTCCGGGTAGTGCTCCAAATTTGTCATCTATGGTCCCATCCGAATTATTTGGGGATGTCAAAGTCTTTAATTGATAAAATTTAAATTCCATGTAGCAGCTGATGCATCCCTTCACTGCCTAGATATTGGATGTTTTTTTTTTATTGGTGTTTGGTTGTTTTTTGGTGGTTGTGCAGTGCAGTAGATAAGAGAGAACTTATTAATTCCTTGTTAAAAAACATGATCGCGATAACCCAAAAGTTGACAAATATTTGGTCTAAGTCAATTAAAAAATGATAATTCATCCTTCCATACACCATCCAAAAGTGATGAGATGGTACAAATCTTTTAAGTGGTTTAAAATGTGTGAGGTTGCCATCACAAGATCATAACATTTTTTTCATTGTGTCCGATAACATTTGATCTACCTCATCAAAGTTTTTATTAGACGTTTTACCAAATCTGGTGATTAGATAAATTGATTTTTTAGAGTCCTATGTGTATTAAATGAGATTGATGTTTTTATTTGTTACAAAATTTGAATGCATTTTTAGTTTGAAAGTCATTTCTTTTACTCAATGACATTCCTTGTTACCCTTTTTCTCATCCTTTTAGCCCCCTCTTAACATCTTTGATTGAATATGTTGTCTTTACATATCTCATCTTTTTGTTACTCATTTTCTTTTCTTTTCTTTTTTTTTAATTCTTCTTTTAGTTGATAAAACCCCAGATGTAGTCACCGGTTTTCCTATTGAGTTGCAAATGGTCAAAAGATACACTCATAAGCTTTTTGTGATCATCTTTCATTAAGGATATTTTAGCCTTGCATCCCATTCTTGTGTGTCCTCGGGTGTATTTTGAAATGCTTTTGCTAGTGGATGAGTTCTTAAATCCTTCCTTCGAACAAACAAAATCTCGCAGATAAAGTTCCTTTGACTCATCAACATCTCTTCATTTTGTAGATGCTTTACAAACAGAAAAGCCTACAATGTTGGCATAACTCATATAAAATTTCTCTGCCTGGTCAATGGAATCAAAAGACATCCCTGTTTCGGGTTTATATTCATCATCAACATTTGGAATCCAATCTCCACTACCATCTTCATGTAATTTTTCAACACTCTCAACTGTTTTATCAACCCCATCATGTGCACTCACTACAAGATTATGGGGTTTTACTGACGGTCAAAGCCGTCGCTGAAAACCTAAAACGCCGTCGCTATGTCTTTTAGCGACATCCGGGCAAGCCGTCGTTAGTCGTCGCTAATTAATCCGTCGCTAAAGCTATTAGCGACGGCCAGAACCGTCGCAAAAGGGAAAACACTAATTTTGCAAAGTTGGCTGAGAGAGAGAATGGAAGGAGAAACAATAATGTCACTTTTAGAGTACTTATCAACCCGTGCTGATGCCTTCACTGTCTGAAACTTCCTCCTGAATAAATACAACAAGCAAGAATCCTCAAAAACACATTTTCAAGCCAACAAAATAATCAAATACCTTCATCAAATCTCAGTGACATGCACACGGAAAACACTAATTTCACAAAAATTGTGGTAACTTTTTTGTTAAACCACACTATTACAATGATATTTATACAATTCCAATAATATAGAAAAATATAATTTTTTAAAAATAAAGAGAAGCACACAAGTATATATCAAACGCAATTATGTTTTCACGGGAGTTGTTGAAAACTTGCACTGGTTCTTAATTTGATTCAAGTATCCTAATCAATGT
Organism: Acorus calamus; assembly: GCA_030737845.1. Taxonomy (NCBI): domain Eukaryota; kingdom Viridiplantae; phylum Streptophyta; class Magnoliopsida; order Acorales; family Acoraceae; genus Acorus; species Acorus calamus. The sequence goes on along the minus strand of CM060878.1, from coordinate 27,423,094 downwards.
GAATCAACAATTAATACAAACTCCCAAATTACATAGAACATGAAATAAATACAACCTCCCAAATTACATAGAACATGAAATAAGCCACAATCGGACATGGAAAAATCCTGACTTTCTCCAATAAATTTCATCCGATAATAATCCTAACCTGGCAAGGCGGAGGTGGATCGCGGAGAGGCGGTTGCATATGGGGCCGAGGCGGATGCGGATCGGGGTGAGGCAGCGGCGGATCAGGCAAGGCAGCGGCGGATCGAGGCGAGGTGGCGGCAGATCGGGCGAGGTGGCGACCGATTGGGCGAGGCGGCGGTGGATCGGGTGAGGCAAGGGTCGGGGTGAAAAGTGAGAGTCGGCGATAGTTAGGTTTGTGTAAAAAAAAAATTCGTGGCAACTTTTTGTTAAACCACACTATTAGCGACGACCTCAATTTAGCCATCGCTAATGGTGTATCAGCGACGTTTCTGGCCGTCGCTAATACACAATTCTGTAATGTTCGGTTATCCTAAGAGGTCTTTAGCGACGGTCAAACTTTGTCCGTCGGTAATACTCGTAAAAATAAAATCCAACTTCTGGATTTATATTAGCGACGGTTATTCTTATGGCTATCGGTAATAGGCGTCGCTAAAGGCTATTTTTCTTGTAGTGACTTGACATTTTGGCTGGAATAATATGACCAAAGAGTGTCAACAATCTGAAAAAAGAATAATAATAATGGGTATTCAAATCTGAAAAAAGAATAAAACCGTAAGAACAAAATGTTGATCAAGCCAGCTACCTCGCAAGGGAGATCGGAGGGGGGCCGCAGGGGACTCACACAGGGCCAAGTGGGAGCGGTGGAGCAGGCATGGGGGGTCCTCGCAGGGGGCTCACAGGGGGGCTGAGTGAGGGCGGTGGAGCGGGCACAGGGGGTCGTAGGGTTTCTTTCAAATGAAAATGAATGTTTAAAAGGGGAGAGAGAGGGATAGGTGAGAGAGAAAGTGATGGGTTTAAACATTACCTGTTTGTTCGGTTTCAACAAAACCATCACTTTCTGTAATGCCCCACATTTACCTAACCGCTTAAATGGGTCGCTACTAAACTTAATCCAAATACAAGACCAAAATTTGCAGTTTTTTTTAAACAATACTAATATAATAAAAATTGAAAGTGATAAAACATAAAAACAATATCCAAAAGTTACAAACCACTAACGGTCTTACAAAATATCAGAGTCTAACATAAACAAAATACTAGAATGAAAAGACATATTAAACCACTCATGTGGGAGCCATCTAAACTAAAGTAAACATAAATAGTCGATCGCAACTATAATTTACTCTCGAACCGCTACCTCGGAGCAATTTCTGAAAGATTTGAAAAGTCCAAACTTCATCTTAATCCTCAGAATACACAATACCTGGTTATGAAACAACCAGCCCATATCAAATAGGGTGAGCAATTAACTCAGTGAATAAGCCCACTGACAAATTACCTCATATCACAGTTACATATAAAAATAAGGTTTTATAAAAAAAATCAATTTCATTTAATAAATCTTTTATTTTATTAAATTAATTTAAAATCATTAACTTTTAAATAAAATATTTTAATGTACACGTGGCCCAATCATTGGCCCACATTAGAGAAATCATGAGAGTCAAATGATAAAATCATATATATATATATATATATATATAGAGGGCCGATTACGTGCGGCGAATGGCGGGTGCGGCAGCGATCACGGGCCGTCGATCACGGGTACATCGCATCGGACGGTCAGGTGCGATTCACGTCGACCGTTGGATGTGATGGACCCGCGATCAAACGGGGGCAATTAGATGCGGCGATCGGCATGTGCGGCGAACGCCGTGGGCCGTTCGATCGCGGGTCCATCGAATCCAACGGTCGACGTGAATCGCACCCGACCGTCCGATGCGATGGACCCGTGATCGACGGCCCACAATCGACGCCGCACCTGCCGTTCGCCGCACCTAATCAGCCCCCTATATATATATATATAATATTAAAAATAAGAATTTTCTTTAATAAATCAATTTAAATTCATGAGCTTAATAAAAAATATATTTTAATGCAATCACGTGGCTCAATCATTTGTCCACGTCATAGAAATCATGCAGCTTAAATGATATGATCGGGTAGGGTTCTCAATCGGAAGAACCGTTCCCCAAAACAAGTGTATCAAGCCCCAAGCGACTAAATCGCCCAAAAAGCTCCCTCGAGGAGACGTCGGATCTAGAAGACGCTGATAGGTCGCCGCTGCCATCACTACGAGAACACCAGCACATGATGCCCCGGTTGCTGCAGACTCCAAACAAAGGAATCCGCCGCTGTAAGGAATGTTTTACCACACCCCTCACCGATCTTGGGACTCTTCGAGTCCTAGACCTTCCTCCCCAAAGGCGAAATACTACGGGGGGATTTATTCCAGAAAATATGTCATGATATGCATCTTGATAAAATCTCCTAGGACTAGGTTATCTCCACTAGTCCTAAATTTTTTTCAAAAGCCTCGAAATGAAAATCTTTAATCCAAATGTTATTTCGTAAACATAAGCATAAAAAAATGTATTATGTTAATTCTTGAAACATGAATAGCATAATTCATGCTATTTTAAATGACAAGACGAAAGAATTAAATTATGCAACTTTATTCAGTAAAAGAATGAAATTTGATCAATATGTAAAATATCAAAATCATGCAAAATAAGTATAATATAAATGCATGTACATCACATAATATCATACAAATATAATGAACACGTGAAATTCAACGATGTAAAGAAAAACTCACATAAAATAAATCAATAGGCCTACTCACCTTGAATGGACCCTAGGTCCGGAGAATGAAGCTCACAACAAAAATTACAACCTAGATAAACCAAATAATTTATTAATCAAAACTTATAATTTAAGTCTAGACCTAATTTCCTTAATCATAATCAATAGGTATAAATCTTTATACCCAATGAGCTAAATTTATCTCATATAAATCATACAAAAGAAAATATAATAGAACCTAAGAAGAGGATAAAAATCTATCAAACATATAACCAGTCACTAAATGACAAAACCAGAAAAAGACAAAAATCCAGAAAATTTAAAATAATAATAAAATAACAAAAATTCATAAAATAATACAAAAACACTTTTTTTCTATAAAAATAAACTATTAGTCAATAAAAATTGAAAATAAATAAAACTTATTAAGTATAAGTATAACTCATAACCCTAGTATTATTAAAAACTTATATTTTAGAAATCTAAACATAGATCTAATCTTTAAAATAAATAATAAATAGAAACCCTAAATTTATGAAGACTCAAAAATCTAAATATCTAATATGGATCTAATAAAAATAATAATAGATCAAAACCCTTGTTTTTTATAAAATCATAAGAATCTAATAACATAAACATATACATATTAAAACTCTAACTTGATCAAAAACTAAAATTCTCGTAACATAACAATATATTTAATCCTTAAAATAGATAATAAATCAAAACTCTATTTTTTATTAAAAGCTTAAAAATCCAAACACATAAACATAGATCTAATTAATAAAAATAAAATAAAATGATAAAAAGAAAAGATTAAATACCTCTTTTTTTTCTTCTCTCTCTCCTCTCTCCCTCTCGGTTTCTGCCGAACCGACACCCACCGCACACCATATATAGACGAGATACATAAATCTAACAAACATTACAGAACGACCCCCGTATTGTTTTATATTTACATATACATCCCTATCCGAATTATAAATAGGTCCCTACTGAATTACAAATAGGTCTCTCAAAATCAATAACAATGAAATCTTAAAACTTAATCTTTTGAACTACAAATATTAATGAGATTGTAACCCTTTAAGATCTTAAAGATCTTAAAAATATATATAAAAACAATAATGATTCCCAGGCCCCAATCTCATAGGCCCCAAATAAGCCCCATGAGGTGGCATCAAGAAATTACCCATTATACCCTTTTTTATTTTGTCCTTATTAAGTGGTTTCGGTTATTTTTTTCCTTTTTTTCGGTGATCTTGTGATCACAATCTGTTATTCCCCTTTCTACGAACAGCAACGACGCCCCCAATTTCTTCATCATCTCGTTTTTTCTCCTTCTTCTTCCCGTCTTTCTTCTTCATGAATTCGGAATTGACACGGTGAATCTAATCACCTTTTTAACCAACGTCGCAGTCATTTTATTCACCTTTTAATCGATTATTATATCGATCAGCAACAACTATTTGATCTTGTTTATGAAGAACAATAGGAGCATATCACGTTTCATTATTTGAAGTCACAGTAGGATCCGAAGCTTTTTTAAATTTGGATTCCACATAAATGTCTAATCTATCAGGTATGACAATTATGTTTATTTTTTTGTCGTTTCTTCTGAAATTGTTTCATCTTTTTTTTTCCGAATGTTCTTACATTGATTGCTCTCAGATTCTTTTTATTGGCAGGAAGATAGAATGTCATATTTCAATATGTTTTGTTTATATTTGTATGTGTATAATTAAATAGTCATTGTTCCAGTTATTGTTACATCACATAAATGTCTATTCTATCAGGTTTGACAATTATGTTTTTGTTTGATCTATGTTTTTGCTGTTGCTTCTAAATTGTCTAATCGTTTTTTTATTGAATGCTGTTTACATTGACTGCATAATCTCATATTTCATTATACTGACAGGAAGTTAGAATGTCATTTTTCAATATGTATTGTTTATATTTGTATGTGTATCATTAAATAGTCATTGTTTCAGTTATTGGTACATGCCTTTTTTTTTAATTTTGTCACATTTTATAAATGTAACAGTTATATTATATGCATTGTTATTTGCTATGTAATGTAACAGTTTTTCACATTAGTCGTTTAGAAATTCTATTTTTTTGTTACATGTATAGATGTAAAGTCATTTTAAAGTCATTTGCATACTAAGTGTAACAGTCTTTGCATGGTTAATGTATATTGTTCCTTTCTGAAATGTAACAGTGCAAGTTAATTTATACTGTTACATTCTGAAATGTAACAGTGCAATGCATATCATTGTGTGGAAGTGTTACAATTTATCATTTTCTATTTTCTATTGCAGAGGAGTCTGCTATGTTTTCTTTAGATGAGATTCCACAAGGATTTGAAATTGAAGATTATGTAGATCAATCTGAAGAAATTATTTGTCCTACTGTTGGAATGTCTTTTCAATCGGAAAATGACGTTAGGAAGTTTTACAAAAACTTTGCCCACAGTGAAGGTTTTGGTATCTCGAAAATACACGGGAAAAAGGATGAAAATGGGAGGCAGAGATTCTTTAGTCTTGCTTGTTGTCGAAATGGGAAGCACATCCCAACGGGAAAGAATGTGTTCAATGGCAGGTCTTCGATGAAGTCCGGTTGTGGTGCAAGGATCAATGTTAGTATCAAGGATGGAGAGCTTTTTATCATATCAAAGGTTGTATTAGATCATAATCATCTGTTGAGTCCACTTAAAGCTCGACACTTTGCCTGCCACCGGAAAATTGACCCATTTTCAAAAAGAATTTTGGATGTAAATGATCAAGCAGGAATTAGGACTTCGAAAAGTTTTAATTCACTTGTTATCAAAGCAGGTGGATATGATTGCCTGTCATACGAGGAGAGAGATGTAAGGAATTATTTGGCTACTTCTAGAATTGGAAGGCTTGGTGGGGGCGATGCTCAAGCGGTTGTGAATATTTTGTTCGCATGCAGAAGCGTAACCCGAATTTTTTTCATGCGATTGATTTTGATGATAATTTCAGGGTAAGAAATATCTTTTGGGCTGATGCGAGATCAAGAGCTCTATATGAGTCCTTTTCAGATGTCATTTCGTTTGACTCAACATATTTGACCAACAAGTATGATATGCCATTTGCACCTTTTGTTGGTGTAAACCATCATGGCCAGTCAGTATTGTTTGGATGTGGTTTACTATCTAATGAAAATATCTCAACCTATGTTTGGCTGTTCAAGGCATGGTTGGAGTGTATGTCAGGGCGTATGCCAAATGCTATAGTTACTGACCAATGCAAAGCAATACAAGGGGCTGTCTCACAAGTCTTTCCTCATTCCCGCCACAGATTGTGCTTGTGGCACATCATGAAGAAGATACCTGAAAAACTGGGCAGGTATATTCATTGATTCAGTAATTGTTACATTCTATCAAAAACTGTTACATTTGTTAAACATGTTAAATTTCTGTAGTGCATAATTACTCTGTCTGTTAGTTACAATTTGGATATTTTAATTATTGAATCATGCATATTATTCATTTATTGTTTTATATGCAGTTACAAAAGCTATGATGTCATCAAGAAGCGTTTGAAGGGGATAGTCTATGAGTCTCTAACAACAGAGGATTTTGATGAGCAATGGTTGGAGATGATTTCGGATCATTGTCTTAATAACAATGTATGGCTTTCTAGTCTATTCAATGATCGAACAAGGTGGGCGCCAGTTTATGTCAAACAAACATTTTGGGCTGGCATGTCAACCACGCAAAGAAGTGAAAGCATGAATGCTTTCTTTGACGATTATGTGAACTCTAAAACGACATTGAAGCAATTTGTGGAACAGTATGACAATGCTCTGAGAAGCAAGGTTGAGAAAGAAGAAAAGGCTGATTTTCATTCCATTAATTCAAGCATTCCTCTGTTATCTGATTTTCCATTTGAGAAGCAATTTCAGGAGGCATATACACACGATATATTTAGAAAAGTTCAGAACGAAATTAAGGGGCTGATTTTCTGCAATTTGGTCGATGTAACAGATGTTGGTGGTGTGAGAGTTTTCATTGTTACTGATGTTTCAAATGGGAAAGACGGAGCTAGTCGAAAAACAGCTTATACTGTGCAGTTCGATGAAATAAGGCAGGAGTTTAAATGTGTTTGTTGTCTTTTTGATTTCTCTGGTATCATGTGTAGGCATTGTATTAAAGTGTTGATACATACCAATACGATGAAAGTTTCTCCACAATACATTCTTGATCGTTGGCGGAAGGGCATTAAACGTAAACATAATTCTGTGAAGAACTGTTATGTAGATAACATGTCAAATGAGCAAATGTCAAGGCATCACGAGTTATATTCCAAATTTTCAGTTGTTGTCGAGGCCGCTGTTGCATCAGATGAGAAATTTAAATTTTGTTCTCAATACATGGATTCTTTGCATGAAGCACTGATGAACTTTACAGCTGATTCTGTTAATTGCACCTTTGCATGTGAAGGAACATTTCCAGATGTAAGTGTTCACTCCCCTAAGAAGGTTAGAAGTAAAGGGCGTCCACCGTCGAAAAGGAAGGCAGCCAAGGTTTACAAACCAAAGGCCAAGAGTGGGAAAATTTCTGAAAGTAATGTGCAGGACGTTGCGGAAGTAAATTAGATCTGGTACCAAATTTTTGTGTAATTCAAGCATGGATTTTTGTTTCAATTTGTGTAATAAAGTTATTATAATGTGACGAATACATTATGTTATAGTCTTGCTGTGTTCCTTTCGACTTGATCTGTTTTATGAAATGTAACAGTACATTGTAATGATGAATGTGTTTAGTGTTATATTTCATATTTGTGTATGTATTGCATTACAGATTATTACATAGAAATGTATTGTCTTTACATTTCAAGTTGGATGAAATGTAAATGTAACAATTATGAGTGGTGTTCATTTTTAGTTTAACATGTTAAACTAAAAATTGGGCAGGTATATTCACTGATTCAGTTATTGTTACATTCTATCAAAAACTGTTACATTTGTTTAACATGTTAAATTTCTGTAGTGCATAATTACTCTGTCTGTTAGATACAATTTGGATATTTTAATCATTGAATCATGCATATTATTCATGTATTACATTACAGATACATTCTTAATAATCACATCATTAATGTGTTCTCTCTGTCTGAAATGTAACAGTGTTTGTGTTATGTGTTTTGAAATGTAACAGTATTTGTGTTATGTGTTATGAAATGTAACAGTGTTTGTCAAATATTTAATGTCCACATGAAGAATGTGTTTAGTGATACATTATATATTAGTGTATTGTGTACATTATAGATGTTCGGTTTTTGTTACATTTAACATTTGATCTGTGTATTGTGTTACATACAAATTTAGTAAACATTTCAGATGATTTTAGAAAATGTAACAAAATTTACTGGTTGTTAATGTAACAATCATAATGTTAAACAGGCGATTTCACACTTATGAATGACATGAATAGTTAAAATAGTAAATCAAATCTGGTCTCAATATATGCATTTCATTCATCAAAAAATCGAATGTGGCAACTGTTAATTCATCATTCACAATTGAGAAAAATTTTCACTTCTGTACTTCAAACACAACTGACAAAAAAATAAAAAGATCAATCATCATGTTGCATTGTGAATAATCTGTGATCTTCTTCTGTGTACGTCCTTCTCTTGTCGGAGATGAATTTCTTTATGAGATCTGCTCTTACAGATATGCACATCTTTTTAGTCATCAATTTTGGTATTTGTCCTTGATATATGTGTTGAGCCATAATATGTAATATAACTGCGCCGCATTCAATACTGCATAAAACATATAAATCCACATTGTAAAAAGATCTATACGTTTGTTTTTAAAAACTTATGATTATGTACTGGACTTACGAAAAATCAGGTTGTTGTGGTGCATCTTTCACAGATACCAGCTGCCCCAATTTGATCGAGTTGAAATGTTGTATGAATGTATCCATCTGTTGATTTAAACATTAATATACATGTGTTAGCAATTCAGTTATGAAAATAAATAATAGGTATAAAAAATATTATTGAGGAATTACCAAATTTTTAACCAATTGTAGATGTGTGTCTACATCCTCATAATCCCGAAGCAGAGAGTTGTAATGCCTCCATGTGTTATCCACAATGTCATACACAGCTAATGTCCAATGCCCTTGATTGAGTAGAGGAAAGTGAATGTACTGATATAGATCAAGGTCTATCTTATCTTTTACAAGGGCCTTGAACATGTGCTTTTGCTTTTCATTTAGCAGTGCTTGAGATATATTGGCTGACACAAAAAATGAAGATTGTTTATATCTTGATGCGACACCTTGCTCCTCAAACAGTATTTCTGTATATGCATCAATGACCTGGACATATACAACAATAACTGAATTGAATCTCCTCTTGATAAAAGGCGTGTTTGGTTTGGTGCCGTAGTTCACTGTTACATTACAGAAAATTTAAATTTATTACAGATATCAGTTCTGCTACATTCATAGACAATGGACTGTTACATAATGTGAGATAATCAAAAGACCGTTACACCCACGAATTATTGACATGTATTGCAATTTGAGATCAACAAGACTGTTACATTTTGAAAAACCAAAATAAGAAAAAAAACTGTTACATTTTCTTAAAAAAAAAAATATGAAGATCCAAACAACACATCTTGCAAATTGAAAAAAAAAATATATTGAATGATAGAGAATATGTAAGTCAATCTTACCTTTAACATCCTTACTACCAGAGTTGATTCCCAAAATAATATCAATTTCTGCTGCTGTGATCTTCAGAGGCATGCCACCAATCTTGAATGACTCTGAAACTGGATCATAACACTTAATTATTCTCAGAACATCATCATCATTTTTTCTGCATTGTTTGTTGATATAAGTCTTGTCCAATAAAGCGTTGAATAGATTCCAAAATGGTGTTGTCTTTAGCAAGTTCACATGTTGTTGCTTTAGCTTGAGCTTTGAAAATGTCTGATAAAGCCTGTATAAGGAAGATCTGAAATGTGTGTTATTCTGTTTTCCTTTCATATGTGATTTTTTTCCTGTTATTTTGGTTCCTGCAAAAAGAAATTTGTCATTATTGTCACCTGTCTGTCACACTAATGTCAGACATATAACTGTTTCATTCATATAACTGAGACTGTTACATAATGTGAGATAATCTAAAGACTGTTACATTCACTAACTTGTTAAGATATCTGATTCATCAATACTCAACATACTGTTACATTCATAAAATATGTTACATTTATAAAAACAGTGATTTAAATCTGAATTTCTTTGAATGTACTTACATGTAACATGTGACAATAATGTGTTATTATTACTGTTACATTTGTGGATGTCTTTGAAAAAAATCTGTTACATTCACTACTTGTTAAGATAATTGTTTCAGTAATTTGGAAAGATAATGTTACATTTGCTTAAATTGTTCCATTCATAATATCATTGAGTAAAATTTGAATTTCTTTTGGATGTAGTGAATGTAACATATGACTTTGATAGTGTTACATTTGTGGAAGTCATTTGAATGTGCTAACATGTAATATGTACAGTTAAATGTAGTATTTTTCATTTCTGTTACATTTATAGATGTAAACAGAAATCTGAAAACATGGACCAACTTGTCATGTAAGAAACACTGTTACATACTGAACTGTTAATTTTTCTAATAGTTAGTTTATTAATTTGGATTTCTTTGAAAGCATTTACATGTATACAACTGTTACATTTACTAAAAATTAAGATTTAGCATATATATTGAATTTCACAACAACTAACAAATTAAGCTGCGAAATTACATACACTGCCTTGAATTTAACATTATCAAAGCATCAGATTGTTGAGTCTTGATGAATAACAGGAAATGTAACATTCAAACAACACATCTTGCATTAATTTAAAAATTATGAATGTATCATTCCGCAGAACCTTCAAAAATTCAAAAATCGTTAAAAAGAAGGAAATTCAAGGTAGAAAAGCTGTGAACCTTTACTGCTCGTCGTCATTGTTGTTTGCAAGGGATCGTTTGTTTGATACGTACAGATACTTTGACGAGGCGATTTCCGCGATCACGAAGGGGATTTCGGAGAGAACGATTGGGGATTTCGGAGTAGTAAAAAAATCGCTTCTCAGAAGATACCAGCACAAACGCTTGGGGTTTCGGAGAGAACGATTGGGGTTTCGGAAGAACGATTGGGGATTTATGTTTGACCTAGATTAATTCGTAGGTTTTATTGCATTTAAAAGTTTGTTTCGCTCTCCGAGACATATGGGATTAGAATTAAAGGTTTCACATACCGGGATTTTAGTTTGGCACGTTCAAAAACGAGTCGTTCTTATACAAGGGTATTATTGGTTTTTGCTTTTTTGCCCTTCGTGGAAAGTTAACAAATAAATTAATAAGGAGATGACAACTAATGGGGCTTATGAGTGGGGCCTATGAGTTGGGGCCTGGGTATCACCACTGATATAAAAATTTCAACATAACAATTAATATTTAAAATTGTAAACTGAAATGGGCCAATAAGGATACACTAAATTGACCAAAACTTAAAAACACACAAAATACACTAATTTTAATTCTAATGTCTTATTTATATATTTAATTCAAATATATTAATAAGATAAAATTCACAGGTGTTACACTTTCATTCCCGCCCATCGGATTTAAATTCAAATGATCGGACGCTCGAAATTCAATCCGCATGTGCCTCACGACCTTACCCAATCGCCCCTCTATATATATATATCGTGCGAGTCGTGCAGTCGTGCGGCGTCGACCACGGGCCGTCGATCACGGGTCCATCGCATCAGACGGTCGGGGGCGATTCATCTCGACCGTTGGATGCGATGGACCCGCGATCGGACGACGCACGTCGAATCCGCACGACCGCACGACCCGCATATTATCATCGACGTATATATATATATATATATATATATATATATATATATATATATATATATATATATAGTCGGATGATAATATGCGGTCGGTGCGGTCGTGCGGATCCGACGTGCGTCGTCCGATCGCGGGTCCATCGCATCCAACGGTCGATGTGAATCACCCCCGACCGTCTGATGCGATGGACCCGCGATGAACCCGTGATCGACGGCCCGTGGTCGACGCCGCACGACCGCACCGACCGCATAATATCATTCCTCTATATATGTGTGTGTGTGTGTGTGTATATAAACAAAAGTACATAGGATTGCAACTTAAGTTGGGTTCAACCCCGAACCCGATTATTGATGAACCCACTTTTTAGACGGGTTGGGATAAAAAAATTAGATTTGAGTTTGGGTTGACGGGTTCAAGCTTGTCAAAAAGAGGGTTTGGGTTCATGTTAGTGTCACAAATAATCCAATCCAACCTGAGCCCGATCACTAATACCCAACATAAAATAAACCTATATCATTCATATATTTTTTTGTTAATCTAAACCATTGATTCTATTTACACATGCCTAATCTATCTGTCATTCAAAATCCTCAGCCGCCCCATTTCAACCTCACTTTCTTGCTCTTCAATACAACACAAAAGGACATGCTTCCCCCACCCCTTCCAACAACAACCAACAGCAAGGTCTCTCTCTCTCTCTCTCTCTCTCTCGAATGGGTCATGGGTCATGGGACCCTTCCTTTCTTGCTTTTCCATACAACACGAAAAAACTAGACATCAATGGCTTCTCCCCCCATCTTCAAACAACAACCAACAAAAAGGTTTCTTTTTCTCTCTCCCCTCTTCCAGCAAGGTCTCTCTCTCTCATGGTTTTGGGTTTCATTGATTCATAGACTTTATCCAAAATTCAGATTCTTTGGATTGGATTCGGGTTGTATAGATTTTACTATAGTTAGGTTCGGGTTAAGATTTGGGTCAGTGTTCTGATTGGACACTTTGAATCTCGGGTTGGAGTCAAACTGAGCCAATCCGCTTGCAGCCCTAAAAGTGCAAGACTAAAAATAAAACATGAATACCAACTTAATAAATTGTCAAAGTTTTCAAAAGTTAATTTTCACACAAATACAATCTTTAGAAAGATATAATAAATCCAAATCCAACCCCTAAATATTAGTTTATGGAATTTTTTTTTTTTGTGTTATCATACGATAATTTGAATGAATGTTGATTCAGGTGTCTTGAATTGTTCGTATGTTATTAAGTTTCACAAGTTTATTTAGGGATTGGGTTATGTCCAATAGGCGTTGGACAATTTGATTGTCCAACGTATTCTTGATCGTCCTATCTTGATACACAAATTAATTGAATCCTAAAAAGAAGGTTCATAATTTAATTGCATTCTAAATTTTGTTTTCAAATCTTACAAAATATTTTAATCACAACAAAATAAAAATATCGAACGGTCAAGAATCCGTTGGACAATCAAATTGTCCAACACCTGTTAGACCTAACCCAATCCCATTTATTTAAATGAATATCAGTATTAATTACTTAGATCTAAGAAAAAAAGTATTGTCGGTGGTTTTGGGGCTGTCGCAAATGACCCAATACATTAACTATAGTGAAAGATTTTTCGACAGTAAAAAACATTTGTGGCAAGTGAAACCGTTGTAAAAAGCCATCTTTGCAACAGGTGGTATAACCATTGTAAAAAAAATTTACGGCTTGATTTTTTATAGGGGCACATCTAGTCCCACCAACGTTTTTTCTTACCCCACCAATTGGCTAAAAGAAATGGTGTTTTGTTATCTCCACCGACCCAATCAGTTCGACCAAATTTGGTCGTCATTTCAAGTTTTGGACGACCAGACTTGGTCGTCATTTCAGGTTTTGAGCGACTGGATTTGGTCGTCATTTTAGGTTTTGGACGACCGAACCTGGTCGAACAAGATTTGTAATAAAGTTTATATTTTTTTTTCTTGAAAACATAATCCCACGACGTGTATCCTCCTTGAATCCTTCATATCACTCTAAGTCTGAGTTGTAATATAGGAAGAGTAAATCATTATTCTTAAATGTAGAATATAAGAACAATTTTTTTTACATAAATTACAGACAAATTTCAAAAACCAAATATAAAATGTATTTGGATCAATTGGTAGGTTTTTTTTTGTTTTCAAACAAAGAATCATCTTAACTACGAATTCAAACGAAGCTTAAAAATGATATATATTTGTCTAATAAGATATTTTTCTATAAAAATTTGAATTAATTGAAAGTATACTTACTTACTTTTTTTCAGTCCCTTAGCTGTTGTTTGGATAAAAGAATAAATGTAGAATATGATGGATAAATCCAAAAATTTATTTGTTTACAAAGAATAGTTAGATATAGTTCTGAACCCTGTTCAACCAATTACGATCGTCCAAAGCCTGAAATGACGATCAATTACGGTTGCCCAAAACCTGAAATGGCGATCAAATCCGGTCGCCTAAAACATGAAATGGCGATCAATTTCGGTCGATCTGGATTGGTGGGAACAGCAAAACATTGGGTTTTTTTTATGGTGGGTTAGGTAAAAGGTTTGGTGGGGATAAACGCGCCCTTTTTACAGCTTCAAAAGAACATGAACCTTAGAACCCGCGTAGAGCCGACAAAATGTGCGGCCCAAATGGCCCAGCCCGATAGTTACCGGGCTGGGCTGTTCAGGACACAGACCAGGCATCTCGGCCCGAAAGGGATACCGGATCTCCACAACCAACAAGGGTATTTATATGTGAAAAAAAAGACACCCTTTTCAGATAATCCCCTCGGCGTCCCCTTCTTCACCAAGCATACACAGAGAAGAGAAGAGACTGTAAAAACCCTAGCGAGAGGAATAACAATGTATTTGAACGCCATCTCGAACAAGAAACCCAACATCTTCTCCTTCCCCTTCTCTTCTTCTTGTGCTACTGTTCACCGGAGTTTCACCTTCTCTTCCTCTCATGGGAAGCCTCGGAGGTTCTTCTGCGCGGGAATCCGTGAAATCGGATCGAATTCTGATGGTTTTGTGAATGATAGCATTCATGTGAGCCCTTCTTGCGTCTCGGTTTCTGAAAATTCGAGTGGTTTTTCAATTTTCAGTGGTGCCTATATGTATTTTGTGCATTTGGTGATGGTTGCCCTCTTTGATGTGTTCTGGTGCCAAAGTTATTGTCTTTGATTTTGGGTTTTCAAAATTGATGTGTTCCTATGGTGAAAAAAATTGGATTTTGCTTGAGTGCCGTGCACGCTTTCTGGTACATTCCGAACTTTTTATTGCACTCCTTAAAATTCTTTTTGGGTTTCTTTATATTTGTTGATATGTTGCATTGTATTGATTCTGTATTTCATTTTGAGTTAGAAATTGTTGGTTCCATGAATATTTCGTCTGTCATGATCTGTAATTGAGAAGTCCTTTTTTTGTTTTGTCTGTGGAGGAAGGCAGATATTGAATGGAAAATCGAAGGCAGGGTGGTTGTCAGCAAAAGTCCAGGAAGGTAATGCTTAATTCCAAGTATCATAATATTTCTGATTTTTACAATCCTCAAATGTGAAGCCAGCATTCCTAAAGAAATGAAATCGTGTGTTGCGTGCAGACAAACATTATTGAAGTAATAATGTGTATGTTGGGTAGGTTAGCTATAATTAGGATGTTTGTGATGGATGATTTGTAAAACTCGCATGAATGATGCTGAAGGGGGCACCACCGAGGAACCTTGGTTGTAGTACATTTTGAGAATGGGCTAGTGGAGAATGGAGAGAGGTAGGTTGCACGTGTTTGGGGAAAGCTTGGGGAAGCATTGATATATAAGAGTAATAAACCGAGGGTATTTATTCCCAAAAAAAATAAAACAAACAGAGGGTATAGTTCTTGATGTTGCGATTTTGGTGAACTGATGTTCTATGCTGATGATGTTGGTTATCTATTTTTCATTACATAATCTTATTTCTCATCAGTAGGTGTGTCTATGGTTTTCACAGATTTAACATGAAAATATGCCTTATATTTATATTTACAAGGCATATTTGCTGTAAAGTGTAATGGAACATGTGCATAACTCCTAAAGAGCTTTTTGAATTTTTGGAGGCTCACCCATCACCTAAGATTCTTCCTATAAGTTATGATGTTCCTTTGCAATTTTTCCTCAATATTATGGAGACACCTGCCCCTTTTTGTTATGTTTTTGCAAAATTAGTACGTGAAATCGTTTCTCTGGATCGTATCATTTTTATGCAGAGCATATCTGGAGTTTATCAGATAGCGAGGATACTAGAAGTAACACTAATCCACTTATATGGGGATCTATCCTATCAACTGGAGCAGCTACATTGTTGAGTTCCCCAGAAGCAGCTCAGGCAGGAGGTGAAGTGAAGTTGGGTGCTGTTTATGAAATCGGGGAGCTATTTGAACTGGGAATTCAGCTATCTTACTTGTTAATATTACTGGGCTTGCTTGGAGTTGGAAGTTTTTTTGTCATTCGACAAGTACTTGTTCGTCGAGAGCTTGACCTATCTGCCAAGGAATTACAGGTGAAAATACATCTTTCACTGTACTTTTTATTGAAGCATTCATGCAATATGCAGGTCTGGCAAGGTTTTTGCTATTGTTCTGTTTTAGTCCTTGAGTATCATTTGCTGGAAATTCTACATAAATTTCTCCCTTTTCGATGGTTTGCAGGAGCAAGTTCGAAGTGGGGATGCTTCGGCTACCGAGTTTTTTGAGCTTGGCGCAGTGATGCTGAGAAGAAAATTTTATCCGGCGGCTATTAAATACTTGCAGCAAGCAATTGAGAGATGGGATGGAGATAATCAGGATCTTGCACAGGTAATTCAGTGGCTTTGGTGAAATAGTTCTTCACATTTATATCTACAAATTAAATAAATATGATTGATTGTCTTTAGTGATACACTTGTTCATCCTGAATTGCCCAAATTAGTGCAATGTCACTTACTCTTTAATAAGCAACATAAAAATTCAGCTCATTGATGGTTTTCTCTATGCTTGTGTTTTCCAAATACCAACATATGAAACCGTGATCAAATATTCTTTGTCGAAATCTCAGAGAATCCCTGTGTGGGCATAGTGTGCCACGTAAATGGCACAAAACTATTTAAGATAAGTATGTTTGGTTTTTATAGTAAACCTTAAATAAAGCAATGATATATTTATTGAAAATGATTTTGTGTCACACACAGGGTTAATATGTGTGTGTTACACAGAAGATTCAGACCCAAAATATTAAACTGTAATCTTCATTTTCAGAAAAAGCATACTTTGATCAAAAAGAATTTGGAATGATGCATAAACTTTTGGAAAATAGTTTACATGGAAGCGATTTATCTCAGACCAACACAATTATCTTAGCAGTTTATGCATATCTCCATTTCTTATCACCAATTACAGGCCTTTTTTCATCTCTGCTGGAAACTTCTTTTATGGTTTGTTCAGGTTCACAATGCTCTTGGAGTCAGCTTAGTCCGGGATGGTAAACTTGAGAAGGGAATCTTGCAGTTTGAGAATGCCGTGAAGCTTCAGCCCGGCTACGTCACTGCCTGGAACAACCTCGGCGATGCCTACGAGAAGAAGAAAGACTTAAAAGCCGCATTGAAGGCATTCGAGGAGGTGCTCCTCTTCGATCCCAACAACACCATCGCACGACCCCGGAGAGACGCATTGAAGGACCGCGTCGGCATGTACAAGGGAGTCCCATTGAAATCAAATGGTAAATGATTTTGTCCATGTGATCTCTCAATTGTAATCTAGTGTTTTGTGTTTTGGCTGAGTGGGTGTAGATGCACTTGATGAAGAGAATTGTTGTAGTGGTTTTGTAGAGGATGAACCATGGTGTGTGCTGATGCAGGGTATAAAATGCACGGCCATTACAAACCAAAGCTTTTACTTACGGAAAATGTTACACTTTTGTCTCTCCTAATGTCCTTTTGCAAACCGAACGTTTTACATTCTGATGAATTGAATGCACATTTTTTTACAATTTATGTAATAGAGTATACGCTGATGGTTGTGGAGCCACATATGGTTTTGGAGAAACTGCCCCACTCAATTTCTTTAACCACATTGGTGTGCTTTTTTATTTTGGTAAAAAAAAAATGGATGAGTTTTAATTAGTTGATTGATTAATAATTGGTTTTAATTGTTAGATTTTGATATTGAGATTTAGAGAGTAATACATAATATTCTTTTTTTTTTTCTTGAACCACATTGGTGTGCTTTTATATTGATGAAACAATGGATGAATTTGAATTAGTTGATTGATTAATAATTGGTTTTAATTGTTCGTTTTTTATATTGATATTTAGAGAGTAATACATAATATTCTATATTTGTTTTTTAATCTTGTTTGTTTCGTGGACAGTTTATTCAAGTATAATATCATTCATTCAAAACAGATTTTGAAAAAAAAAAAATCCAGTAGTATATTTTTGTTATAATTTGGGAGATCTGTTTTTTCTATAAATAAAATTTGTTTTCTGATATCCTCAAAATTTGGGACTAAAAGGCCGATTACATAGAAGTTTGTGTTGAAGAAGATCCATGTTAAATTAAAGTATTATCTCTTCCGATAATGCCCTGTTAACTCTTTGAAAATGGACGGTCCAGATTTTGTGTCTGGACTAGGAGTCTTTTTAAACTCAAGCTCACCACATCTCTTACTGTTAGTATCCTAATGTGACAGAAAATAGGTGAACTAGTCTGTCAACGGATCACGGGTCGCTAATCAAAATAAATTTTATTTTAGTCTTAAGATTTATAGATTTAAAGATAAGATTAATAATTTCTTGAATAGATGAAAAAGAGACTTCTTGGCTGGATGGTAGAAAAAAACACAGTTTTCTTAGAAGGCATGTGTATGTTACGAAGAAAAAAAAAACATAGAAAAAGTGGCTCTCAAGAACTAAATTAAAAAAATAAAGTTTGAAAGAAAAACAAATAAAAAGGTTTAAATGGAAGGAAACGTGGGGTTCAAGACTTCAAGTAAGCCCCAAAAAAAATTTGAAAAAAAATCCGCTCAGGGTGTCCTCAGTGGAATTTTAAAATAAAACACACCTTCTGGTCTTTTCGTCTTTTTGCAACACAAAAAAACAGATAGTAAAGATAAGTTTCGTGTCTTTTATGTTAATTTTATTAATGGATAATGTAGTATATCAATCCATAAAATGTTTTGAATTTTTAAAAATAATATATTTAGTAAGTTTCGTACTTTTATAAATAAAAAAAATCATATACTAAAATAAGTTGTATAGATACATTTAAAAGAAAAAAATAAAAAAAAATTTATCGAATTATATATCTCACTAATCTTAGTATATGATACTAACAAAATATATGAGACTGGAATTGAAGCTGAAAAATAGACTGTGTAACAACACTATTTAAAAGATAAGGAAATATAAATGATGTTTACAATTCGAACTTCAGTCATTCAAAATAGAGATTTTGACTTTGTTAAAAATAGTATACCTCTTTACCTCTTATAAAGAATTGCATACTTTAAATGATAAGTTATGTATATTTCAATAAATTATATGGATCCACAAAAAAAAAGGAAAATTTGAAGCTAACTGCATGTGGAGCTATAAGAGCATCTTCAATCTTATACCTAAATATTTACTCAAATTCAAATTTGAGTAAAAGTCACCCAAAATCATCTCCAATCATTTACCCATATTCATACCAAATCAAGTTTTTATTCAAACATTTACCCAAATCAAGAAAGACTCAAATTTTTACCCAAATTTTTAACATCTCTTTTTTTCCTTTATCTCCACATTTTCTTTCAAATGTCTTTAGTTGAAATATATTCAGGGCCGACCCTGAGATTAGTGAATTAAGATGGGGCCCTAGGCCAACTTATAAAATGGGGCCCAATGAATTTACATTAAAAAAACTTGAATGTAAAAAAATATTTTCTACAATGTTAAAACAAAAATGTCAAATAAAAAATGGATAATAACAAACTTAAAAAACTTATATTTCAAAAAGAAAAAAAATTAAAAATTGAAAATCTAAACCATATTCAAAGAGCAAAACTCTTTTTTTTTCATAAAAAGAATAAAAAATCCTTAAATCAAGGGATTTATTGTTAAAAAATCATTTTTTAAAATAGATAAACAAATCCTATAAATTAAAAAAAAAAGTAAATTAATGGATATGTTTAAATTTTAAAAAAATTTAGTTTATATAAAAATGCTTAATATATAAAAAAATTTATCCCAGATTTTGGGGCCCTTTTTGGGGAGTTGGGGAGGGGCCCTAGGTAGTTTGCCTTGGTGGCATCTGCCCAGGGCCGACCTTGAATATATTAGATGTCTTCTCGCCCCCCCAAAATTTTCACCATCTCTTGAAACCCAAAAAAATGTAGCCTTCTTTCTTAAGTCTTCTTTTTTGTTTTTTAACTTCTTATTTTTTACTCTAATAAAAAATATTATTTTTACTTTTCCTCTTTGTTTTTAACTTCTTATTTTTACTTCAATAAAAATATTATTTTTACCTTTTTAAAAAAAATTATATGATAATGATTTTTAAATTTAAATATCTTAAAAGGAAGAAAAATTGAGTTGTTTGGGAAAAGAACTTTGAAAATGTTTATAGGAAATAATTAAAAGAAGATGTAAATTTTAAAAAATTTGAGTAAAACACAAAATGATTGAAGACACACTATATCTGTAACATTTCTGTATTTTTTCAGCATTATATATTTGTTTTAAATATATAGTGGAAATTTTAATTGAAATTTAATTATTTCATTTTTCAGTTTTGGTGGTGGTCCAAATGGGTCTAATTTGATTTATAATTATGATAATTATAAATTGATGTTGAAATAATTATTTTATATTTTCTGTAAATCTTTATAGTCTCAAGATACTTTGGTTGAAATTTGGTGGGATTCGGAGTTCGGAAAATTTAATTTTGAGGCTTAATTGTCAAATTATTGGGCCCAGGGATCTAGTTGCGAATCCAGAATATCTTTTAATAGCCTTCAGGGACCTTTATATAAATCAGATAGGGATCTGTTTATAAATTCGATAGGGACCTTATTATAAACTGGGAATACTTCGGGGGTCATTTTGTAATTTTGATAACCCTTTAAATAACATGTTTGGGTTAGGGTTTTCATCCAAATTTTAGAAGGTGTGAAGTTAGGGTTTTCATCCAAATTTTAGAAGGTGTGAAGGATGGTGATGACCTAACTCTAGATGAAGATGGTGGGTGGTGTAACCGGATCTAAGGTGAGAAATCATGCTGCTGTTGATTTTGTTGTTTTGGGTTTTAATTTATGTTTGGTTAGGAGATGATTGTGTCAATCTATTATTTGGGGAAGAAGTTGATGGATTAAGGTTAGGATTTAATCGATTTTAATTGGTTGATTATTTGATTATATTTCAATGGATCTCGAATGATTTCTTAATATCAAACTAGATTTATTGGTTTTGGGGATTTAAATGTTATTTTCGGGTTGATTATATGTATGGACGTTAAATCATTCTTTGACGATGATAGAATCGTTTTTGGGAAAATTGTATTTCACAAACAGAAATTGATTTTGAAAATATCTTTCCAACGAATCATGAATCGTCCAATTTGGAGTTACGGGTAGGAAGTTATGATTTTTGAAAGATTTCTGTGCAGTTTATTGGAATTCAAATATTTAGCTTGATGACCAAGTTTGATGAATTTTAGAGATTTAAAGGATCCCAAATTGATGTTTTATGAAGTATAAGTTGATTTATGGGTTTTGATGATTTTATTGATCTTAGTGACTCAAATTAGAACTTAAATTGATAATTTGGTTTAGTGGGATTAATGAATATTAATAGGATATTACTGTTATTGGGATATAAATTGATTGAATTTAGTTATTTCGATCATTGGAATTATCGTTGAGCCTTATTGGATTTGTCTAAATATTTATTTGAGGGTTTATCGATTACATGGGTCTTATGTAATAAATGGATATTGATTATCGGATCATTGTAGGTATATGAAAATTTTAATATTTATTCAGAGTTGGGGATTTTCATTAGGCCTTTGAGATGAGTTACGGATTGTAGGTCTATTAGGTTTGGCCTTTTGAGATTATTGGGTTTAATGTTGTTGTAAGTTGGTTATAAGGGGTTTGAGTCATAATTGAATTGTTTCTGATTTATTATTTCATAATTGATATGTTAGGTTCTCAACGTGCGAGTGTGTATCGTTCATGCACGTCAGTTTGTATTGCGTGGACCGAAGGTGAATGGGTATCTCATATGTAGTTTTTGAAACTATCTATATGGTATATCATTCCGCATCATTGTTACTTTAAAATATGTAATTGTTATTTGGGGTATGGAGTACTTGGACATGTCGTTATGATTTTGATGCATTATTTAACATGTATAACTTATATATTTGGAGACTATATTTTTATCGCATGCATATGTTTTGGAACGAATGGTTGATCATGCATGCATTGCATCGTCTAGGTGGCTCGGTCTTGGTGGCCAATGTCTAGGTGGGAGTACATCTACGTGGCCAGGTTCGAGAACGTATGACTCAAGTCTTTGTGGCTATGTCTACGTAGCCATGTCTACGTGGTCATGCATGTGGAAGACCCCGCGAGCTAGGTGCTGCGAAGACGGATATGCGTGTTCGTGGTATTGCATGCATCATGTTGGATATGATTGTGTATGTGTGTGTGTATATATATATATAGGGAACCAATTAGGTGCGGCGAACGGCAGGTGCGGCAGCGATCACGGGTCCATCGCATCGGACAGTCGGGTGCGATTCACATCGACCGTTGGATGCGATGGACCCGCGATCGGACGGCCCACGTCGCGGCCGCACCTGCCGTTCGCCACACCTAATCGCGGGGCGCCATAGGTCCATTCACTGAGCATGTGGTTGCTCACCCCTTATTTTTCCAACCTTTCAGATTAGTTATTGGTGGTCGTCGATCTCGTTAAGGTATTGGAGATTGAAGCTCGTATAATGATTTCCGAAATACTAGACTCATGTAGAAGGTGTTGATCATTTCTTTGGCATGTAGAGGACCCGTATGTATGATAGTATGGTGATATTTATAATTCAGTTGATCCCGATGTATATCCAGTAATTGAGAATTCTTTTTAAGATTTTATCCTAGAAAATTGATGAATAAAATATGGTGATGTATTGATGTATATTTATGGTGATGCATTCTTATGTTTCTGGATAATATATATATATATATATATATATATATATATATATATATATATATATATATATATTCAAAGATTCGAGGAATTAAGTTAACGCAACCGGATTTCACGCTTCAAAGCGGAGTCGTGGGTTCGGGGACATTACAATATCAAATAAAGTTTTTACTCAAATTTTAAGTGAAATTTAGATATAGGTTTGAGTCAGGAGCCGGAGATGGCCTAACAGAGACTATGCAGTGTAACA
Source organism: Acorus calamus (assembly GCA_030737845.1). NCBI lineage: Eukaryota > Viridiplantae > Streptophyta > Magnoliopsida > Acorales > Acoraceae > Acorus > Acorus calamus. The sequence goes on along the minus strand of CM060878.1, from coordinate 27,399,934 downwards.
ACACTCATAAACAATTCAAATGTAAAACCTTGTGAGTTGTGAATGGATATATTGTAAAAAGTTTGTAAAATTAATGGAAGATGCAGTTGTTTAGCATCTTTGTTCTGATTAGAAGATCTTATTCATTTTAGATTGTAGAATTTCTCTGTTTAGCATCAATATGCTACACAACCAAGATTTAAACATCAGTTACATATTACTATATTGTGAATTACCTACATCTATATTGGTGGTTGCTTAGATGGATAAATATGGTAAGAATTTTCACAAGTCGTATATTCAAAGTATAGACTGTTAGAATCAATTGAAAAGAATGAACCAAAAATATTATTAGGGTTTGTATCAATATTTATAATACATAAAAGGGAAAATGAGAAAAAGACTAATCTACCCTTAACCCAAACATATATACATTTAACACCCCCTTCAAACTCATGGTGGATCATACACCGAGAGTTTGCTCAACAAGAAGCCATGCCGCTGAAGTGTATGTGACTTTGTGAAAAAGTCAGATAACTGAAGAGAAGAAGACATATATAGAAGTGATATAGTGTCCACAAAAAATTTCTTGACATTCTGTGAGTTGCAGACCGGTTCGGTGGACAAGGGTGCGCCACCGAGACACGTATTGTTCGAATTCCTCCCTAGGCCTCATTCTCTCTACGGTTAAATCTGAAATAGAGGGGGTCCTAATCCTCTGGTAACCGTAGCGGCCCAAAAATTTCTCGCTTACAGCCGAGAAATTTGACAAGTGATCTACAGGGAGGGTGGAGAACCATTGTAGTGCTTCTCCTTCCAATGATTTCTGGAAGAGGAAGGCTAGTAGAGGTTGATTATCTAGAAACGGGCGTGCGTCTAGATAAAAGGCAGTTAAATGAATGTCTGGGTCTCCACGACCGTTGTACCGGCGGAATTTGGGGACTTTGAATCCCTCCGGTAGGTGGACTGACGGGATTTGTCTTAGGTTATGTAGAGACATGTGTTTGGGGGCCGAGGGACCAGTCTCGGAGAGAATTCTCCAAATGGTATCGTCCAGTGTTTCTCCCCGGGGAGGGCTGCCTAGCGGTCCCGGGTTTGGGGTGGCCTGGTAAGGGCCTGGGGTGGAAACAACTGGGAATTTTGGATTCGCGAGGGAAAGGGGGATGAATGAAAAGACGCTCGGGTTGACCGAGTGACTGGGTGTGAATGGGGTTTTGGGAATGGGTTTAGGGGTTTCGACAGGGGTTTCCAGTCTTGAGGTCTTTGTATGACGGTAGTCGGCGAGGTCATGAAACATGTCCTCTACCGTCTGGTACCCTAGACTAGCCATCCTTTCCTCTAGATGGGTCAGGAACTGTGTGGCCTGACCCTCTTGGTGATTCCTTTCCTCTAATATCTCATCTTCCATGTGGGATTCCATGACGTAGAGTGGGGGGATGAATGCCGATTGAAAGCAGTAAATAAAGCAGTAAAGGATTGCGCAGCTGTGTGCGACTTACGAAAGCAATAAAGGATTGTGCAGCTGTGTGCGACTTACGAAAGCAGTAAAGGATTGCGCAGCTGTGTGCGGCTTACGAAAGCAGTAAAGGATTGCGCAGCTGTGTGCGGCTTACAAAGCAATAAAGGATGTTATAATGCACAGTAGAAGAGGATTTAATTCAAGGGGTGAGAAACTCTAACCTTCTAGAGGGTTGATAGCATTTTAGTCAAGCTTGTAAAAGGGGGCAGAAGAGGATTACCTTTTGTTGTTTTTCACGAGGGAAGTCCCACCGTGATCGCCAGATTTTGTCGGTGTCGAAAAATCCGCGTGTGTGGGGGTTCTTCGGAGGGTTTGGATCGGATGCGTGCCCTGGCGGGCTCGGTCGGATCGTCTTCTCGGAAGGGGTGAGGGTGTCGTTCCTGGTTTTGTGATCGCCACCTGCTTTTTCTAAAAACAGGAAAGGGTTTGGGTTGGATTTGATCGCCTACGTGGGGAGTTTGTGGGGTCTCCGCTCTGAGACACGGATATACCGTACACAGAGGTGAAAAACGGGTAATCCTATTCTGCTTCCGGGGCTTGACTAAAGGAGTCTTGGGACAAAGGGAGTGTGGGTGGTGTGTAAGTGTGGGGCGGCTAGTGGGTTTGAGCCGTCTGGATTGGGGCGGCTAGGTAGGGTTAGCCGTCCAGGGTCTGGGGGATTTGGGCAGGGGTTTGGTAGGAAAAGGGTGGGGTCTTGGGCAGAGGCTAAGCTAGGTTTAGCCTGGGTTTATGGAGGGTGGGATGAGAGGATATTTTATGTAGGGAATGGGAGTTTCTCTCACAAAAGGGGCTCTCTCTCTCTCTCTCTCTCTTGGGATTTCAAGTGGGGGAAGGTTGGACAAGTGGGTTTGTGGGTTGTTGATGTTGTGGATTACTTGGTGATTTTGGTGATCTTCTATTTGGGCTTGGGACCCCTCTATTTATAGTAAAAGAGAGGCAGGGAAATATCCCGGGGGTAATGGAGTGGGTGGCTTTGATTGGACCTCTCATTAATTCTCTGGTTCTTCTGTTAGAGACCAGGTGAAGGGCGGCTAGTGCTAACTAGCCGCCCGGGATGGGGCGGCTACTTCCTGGTAGCCGCCCCCATCATGACCTGTCAAACGTCCCATCTCTGACAAGCGGTGGCTTGGGTCGGTTACTTGGATTGATCCGGCCAAGAGAGGGCGGCTAAAGGTCATGACCCACCGCAATGATCAGCATTTATTGCTGCTTTATGTCCCATCAGGGGACTGGTCCAAAGTCGACCAGGGGGCGGTTGGGGGGGGGCGGCTAGTGCAAACTAGCCGCCCAGTAAGGGGCGGCTAGTTAGGGCTAGCCGCCCCTTTCCGGGGACTTGGGTTTTTTAGGGTTTCGATTTTAGGGTAGGTTTAGGTTTAGGTCCGGGCTAGGGTTTGGTTTAGGGTTAGGGTTAGGGCTAGGGTTTGGGGTTTTGGCTTAGGGTTAGGGTTTAGATTTTGGTTTAGTTTTTATGGTTTAGGGTTATGGCTAGGATTTTTGGTTTTGGGTCAAGGCTAGGGTTTGGGGTTTTTAGGTCAAGGCGAGGGTTAGGGTTTTCGGTTTTACCGAATCCTTGGTTCTCTATTGGTGTCCACTTGTGGGATATTTCCGTGTGTTACTTGAAGTATTTGTCTCTCTGGACGTTCAAAATTGAGGTATCTACAAGTACGAGGGGCAGCGACGAACTGGCTGACAATATGCACATCATAGGCAATGTCAGGACGAGTGACAGTGAGATAGACGAGGCTTCCAACAAGCTGTCTATAACGAGTAACATCAGAAAGTGGTTCTCCATCGTCAGACCGGAGCTTAGCATGAAGCTCAATAGGAGTGGGAGAAATGCGATCATCAGTCAGACATAAACGGTCGATCAAGTCAGCAGTATACTTACGTTGGGAGAGCAGATAACCACGCGGAGCAGAAGCAACTTCCAAGCCTAGAAAATATCGAAGTTTTCCAAGATCTTTCATCTCAAATTCTCGCTGAAGATGTTGCTTGACCAACTGTATATGAGAAGAATCATCACCGGTGATGATCATGTCATCAACGTAAAGTAGTAGGAGAGTACGATGAGAACCAGAGGTGTGAACAAATAAAGCTGGATCAGAGGAACTCGAAACAAACCCAGCAGCACAGATAACATCAGTGAATCGAGCGAACCAAGCGCGAGGAGCCTGCTTGAGACTATAGAGAGCGCGGTGAAGATGGCATACATGACCAGATGGATGAGGAAGACCAGGAGGAGGAGTCATGTAAACCTCCTCTGATAAATCACCATGAAGGAAAGCGTTCTTGACATCTTGCTGATAAATTGGCCATTGTCGTCATCTTCGCCACAGAAGCAAATGTCTCATCATAATCAATACCATGCTGCTGAGTGAAACCACGGGCAACCAACTGAGCCTTGTGACGCTCAATCGAACCATCATAGTTGGTCTTGATCTTATAGACCCACTTACAGCTGATAGGAGTCTTTCCTGGAGGAAGTGGTACAATATCCCACGTATGAGTGCGTTGTAATGCACTAAGCTCCTCTGCCATAGCACCTTCCCATTGTGGAATGCCGATAGCCTCAAGATATGATTGGGGCTCCCAATCAGTGGAAACAGCTGAAAGAAAACACTGAAAACTAGGAGAAAAAGAATCAGAGGCAACCAAGCTAAGTTGTTGAGGAGGTCGACGAGCGCGAGGTGGATTGCGACGAGGAGCAACTGGTGCGGAAGCAGAATCGTCTTTCGGTGAAGCAGCATCAGGAATAGGTGTAGGAGTAGACAGGATCATCCCACGTGAATCATCTTGAATAGAGGTGGACAAAGACGGCAAGGGTGAAGGTGGGACTGACGATGAAGAGTGGTCAGGTACAGACGGAATAGATGACTCAGAAGCAGAAGAAGAAGGTGAGAAATCAAAAATAGAAAAGTCCAAAAATGTGACTTCCTCAACCGTGGATGGGGGAAGAGGAACAGGAGGAGAACGAAGAGCATAGTATGGATGATTCTCAAAGAATGTGACATGACAAGATGTCCGAAGACGACGAGCAACAGGATCATAGCATCGATATCCTTTGATCTCAGCACTGTACCCAAGAAAGACACACATAGCGGAATGAGGAGACAATTTCGTACGCTCAAGATGAGAAAGTAGGACAAAACACGTGCATCCAAAAACACGAAGACGAGAATAATCAGGAGGACTGTGATAAAGACGCTGAAAGGGGGAAATGCCAGCAGTGATAGATGAAGGAGTGCGATTGATGAGATACACACTTGTAAGAACAGCTTCACCCCAAAACTGAACAGGAACAGAGGCAGAAAGGAGTAGGGACCGAGTCGTTTTAAGGATATAACGGTGTTTACGTTCAGCAACCCCATTCTGCTGATGAGCATAAGGAGTGGAAAGCTGTGGTAGAGTGCCTTGGGAGGATAAAAAATCACGAAAAGCACAAGAACAGTATTCACCCCCACAATCAGAGCGAAACACCTTGATGCGTTTGGAAAACTGAGTTTCAACCATTGTAGCAAAAGATTTATAGATGGGTAACAACTCAGAACGGCTATTCATTAAATATATCCAGGTATAGCGAGAAAAGTCATCAATAAAAATAACATAATAACGGTTGCCACCTTTAGAAGGAATAGGGGAGGGACCCCAAACATCAGAGTGGACTAGATCAAAAGGAGAAGTAGAGATGTTATTACTAGTAGGAAATGGAAGAGCCAAGTGTTTTGCCAACTTGCAGCCCACACATGGTTGAAGCTCAGTTTTTGAAAAGGAACCTAAAACACCGGTATTTATTAAATAACGAAGTCGTGGAGGAGAGAGATGACCAAGACGACGGTGCCAGATATCAAAGGAGGAAGGAGAAGAGGAAATCATGCGAGCAGAAGCTGCAGAAGGCGAGGGAATATGAAGATGATCCATGTAGTAGAGCCCACCGCATCTAGAGCCTGTCCCAATCTGCTTCCCCATACGACGATCCTGTACAGAACAAGTAGAAGAATCAAAGGTAATGAGACAATCATGATCAGCAATTTTACCAACAGAAAGCAAATTTAATGATAGGCCAGGAACATGAAAAACTTCAGGAAGTTGAAAACGATGAGAAGGATCAGCCAAAGAACCAGAACTCGACACAGAAAGAGGAGTCTCATCCGCTGTACGAATAACAGGAGTGGGAAACAAACGAGTAGGACGACTAATAAAAGATGCCTGAGAAGTCATATGATGGGAAGCCCCAGAATCAAGAATCCATGAGGAAGTAAGGGTACCTATCGCCGCAGTAGAAGCAGAGAAGGGAGTAGATGAATCACTACCAGTCACTGACCGAAGCATATCTGCGAGCTGTTGTTCTTGGAGATGGAGCTGCGCAAGACTCTCAGTGATCTGAGAGGGAGAATAAGCCGGTGGATCAGTAGAAAAATCAGAAGCAACAGCAGTTGCAGGTCGAGGCTGATAGCGACGTGGAGGAACTGTAGATGGTGCCGGGCGAGGGGCTAGTGCCCGACGTGCTGGTGCACGGGATGATGCATGATCTAGTGGACGAGGCGCTGGAGAAAGTACTCCAGGAGCTGAAGTGCGAGGTACATAAACAAGAGGAGCACCATCACAAGCACGCTTACGACATTCAGATTGCACGTGCCCAAGTTTATTGCAATAATAGCAAGTGACCCGAGTTGAGCGATTGTCTTGACGATGTGCAACATTGACAGAACTGTGATTTGCGATAGGCGGAGTGACAACAGTGCGAAGACGCGTCTCCTCAGCAAACAACTCAAAAAGAACCGTATCGAGAGACGGTTTGGGAGAGCGATGAAGAATCTGTGCACGAATAGCCTCGAACTCAGGACGAAGACGCATCAAGAATTGGTATAATCGCTGACGATTATGGTACTCACGGTAGCGTGTCAGAAAAATACCCTCCATCTGAGGATCCATAGGCGCAAGTTGATCCGAGTAATCAGACAAAAGAGAATAAAAATCACGAATAGAAAGCTCCCCTTGATAAGAGGTAGAAATGGCCTGATGCAGATAGAATTCCTGAGCACCATTAGTCTGCGTGTAGATATTCTTAAGAAAGTCCCAATATTCCTTGGCTGTAATGAATGGCTTCAAATGTTTACGGATATTTGGAACAACCGATGAAGCAATATAGGCTTTCACCCGAGAATCGGCTTCCTTCCATGTCAACAATGCCTTAGTATATGCCTCAGCTTTAGCCTTGATGGTGGTCTCATCAGAACCCGATGGAGACGGTTCAAGTACAGGAGCCGAGTGGTGCCAGTAACATGACCCAATAGACGACGAAAATCAAGTTGAAGTTCAAGGCTGATAGACCAGGTGTCATAATTTTCACCATTAAACTTGACATCGATGATTTGAGTGTTATCCGTAGCCATAATGATCAAATAACGAGAATAAAAAAATATGTCTCGGATGAAGAAAATAAGGTCACAGATACGTGCATAATAAAAAAACTGAACGAAATGAGTACCAATATGACTATATTTGGAGTCCGAATGAGCCCGTAGCGGCCGGATAAGAAAAAATACAGAAAGAGTGACAACGGTCGGGTGAGTTGACCCGGCGAGTTGACCTGGGCGAGTGGACGGGTGAGTTGACCCGGACGAGATGACGGGCGAGTTGGCGCGGGCGAGTTGACCCGGCGAGTTGGCGCGGACGAGTTGACCCGGCGAGTTGGCGTGGATGAGTTGACCCGGTGAGTTGACTCGGCGAGTCGACCCGGTGAGATGACTCGGCAGTCCGCGACACGGACGCGTAAAATCCTGGATTTTTTGGGATTGTGCGCGGAATCTTCGCGCGGCGCGATCTCTCGACCGAGACGAGCGCTCGGAATTACGCGGAGGCGCTCGGGCACGCGAGCGCGGACGTGCTCGACCGAGACGAGCGCTCAGGGGCGCGGATCTGAGCGACGAGCGCTCGTGGGCAGCAGCAGCGGCGCGGGCTGCGTGTCGGCAGGGTAGCATTGGGGGCAGTAGCAGCGGCAGCGAGGCTTGCAGTGGCGGCAGCGGCAGCGGGGCTTGCAGCGGCGTGAGCTGCGCGCGGGGGCAGCAGCAGTGGCAGCTGCAGCGGGGCGGATCTGCGCGCGGGGGCAGCAGTGGCAGCAGCGGCAGCGGGGGTTGCAGCAGCGCGGGGGCGCGAGGCTGCACGGGGCAGCGACGGGGACAGCGGGGCTGCGCAGGGCAGTGCCGGGGCTGCGCGGGGGTGACACGGACGGTGGAGCGGAAAAGAAAATCAAAGAAAAAAATTGGATTCAAGCTCTGATACCATGTTAGAATCAATTGAAGAGAATGAACAAAAAATATTATTAGGTTTGTATTAATATTTATAGTACATAAAAGGGAAAACTAGAAAAAGACTAATCTACCATTAACCCAAACATATATATATTTAACATAGACTACCTATAGTAAAATTCATATGTATATAACTATATTCATCTATCTAAGCAATCATCAATATAGGTCTAGGTAATTAATAATATGGTAGTATGTAACTCATGGTTAAAATTTTAATTCATCGGTGTGTAGCATATTGAAGTCAAGAAAAAAAATAATTTTGTGTCTATATATGTAAGCGTGGTTCACTATATAAATAACTTAACAAATATGGGTATTTGATATAATATATGTAGTTAAATTATTTTTATATTATATCCACTTTGGACATTTGAGGAGCAGATTTCAGTATTTATATATGTAAGAGAAGGACTACTGTATATGAAAAGTTAGTGCAGTAACTGAATAATTTTTTGTTCAACTCATATTCAAACTATAGACCACTACATTTGTATATCTAAGCAACAATCAATATAGATCTAGGTAATTCAAAAAACTGTAGTATGTAACCGGTGTTTGAATCTTGATTGTGTTGTGTATTTATGTCAAATAGAGAAAAACTGTGTCCATCTATGTAAGCATGATTCACTAAGGTGTGTTTGTGCACAAAGTTGAATGAAAAATGAAAGAAATTGAAGGAATTTGAGTGAAAAGGAAAATGGTGGAAAGTAAAAAAAATTTCTTTTGATCAACTTTTAAAGTGTTTGTGCACTTTCTCTCAATTTCTCACCTATAGGGAAAGAAAAAGTTTTTCCCACTTTTTCTAATAAGACAAAATAGCCGAGGGAAAGTGATGGAAATTTTTTTCCTTTACTTGTTTGACACAAATGTTAGCTTTTTGAGTGGTCAAAGGAAAATTTTTACTTTCCCTCACTTTCCATCATGCACAAATACACCCTAAATAGTCAAGTATTTTATAAATATGTGTATTTGATGAAACAGATGTATATAATTTATTTTTAAATTACGTCCACTTAAAAACCTAAACTACTATGCATATAAGAAAACTAACTAGAGCTTGAACTAATTGAATTTTTTAGCACTTCACTTGATTCAAAACTTCTAATCAAAACAAAGATACTAAACAACTATATTTTCCATTAAATTTTATCTTTCAATTATTCATGAGCATTGTTGCACACAATCTCTATTATAGCTCCTCATGCAATGGTCGGCCCTAATAATTAATTTTTTTTTGTTGGGCCCTAGACAAACTTTTAAAGTAGGGTTCAAAGGGTCTTCAACAGGCCCGAGGCCCGAAATCCCTACCGCCCTGCTCGGCCCGTTTTCAGGGCGGGCCGGGCCTGGGCCTAGTTCTGGGCACGGGCCCGGCTCGTAGGCCCACCCGAGCCCGGCCCGTTCGGGCTGACTCGTAGACCCATGGAGGGTAATCCAATAAACTAGTAACGTGTAATTTTTATTTGAATTGTGGTTGAGTTATACAAATTATTAACATTTATATAGATGTCAAACTAATTAGGTACATGTAGTTATTCATTTTTGTAAGTAATTAATTCATTTAATAATTTTATTTTGAAAATTCAATAGATATAAATATTTTTTTCAACATTATACTTTAAATTTTGTGTTATTTTAACATTATATATAAATAAACAACGTAAAATAAAAAAATAAAATGTTTTGAATTTGGATCCGTGAGCCCGAACCCAGGACCCCTCTGTGAGGCCCGTTCAGGCCCGGGTTCGTGGGCAGGGCCTGGGCCCTGTTTTTGGCCACGGCCCGGGCCGGCACGGGCCCGCGGGCCTGGGCCCAGGCCGGGCTTAGACCCTGTTTCAATGAGCCGGGCCGGCCCGTTGTCGACCCTTAGGTCCAAATATGTTTAAAAAAAATGTAGATTATTTGAATATTACAAACAATTTTATTTTAAACTATAAATATTACAAAATAGATACTCAATATTATTAAATCATGCACATAAATACACAATAAAAAATAAATTATAATAATCAGATAAATACCTTTATAAGAAAGTTTAAAATTGAAACACTATATTGGTTGGAGAGATTTGGGGAGTAGAGAAATTTTAGACTTGATTTTATAAATATTAAAATGAAAAAGTGTTTTGAAATGGTTTTTTTTTTAATTGAATCTCACCATATATTTTTAAAATTCCATTAATTAGATGATTGGCCTTTCCCTGGGCCTTAAGTGTAACACTTCAGGCTTACACAGCAAGAAATTGTCCGCTTTGCCCCTAATGGGCTCACGAGTTTAAAACGCGTCTTGGTGTGTAAGAGCTGTGCTCACATATAAACACAGACTATCTCCTCTCATTAAACGATGTGGGACTAAACACCCTCACCCCACCCAATCCATGGGCCTCTTGGGACTCTTGGGCCTGGGCCAGGCGTCACAATCACCCCCCTAATAGGCCACACGTCCTCGTGTGGGGCCACCCATACCCACCATCGCGAAATGGACAGGCTCTGATACCAATTGTAACGCCCCAGGCTTACACAACAAGAAATTGTCCGCTTTGCCCCTAATAAGCTCACGGGTTTAAAACGCGTCTTGGTGTATAAGAGATGTGCTCACATATAAGCATAGACTATCTCCTTCCATTAGACGATGTGGGACTAAACACCCTCACCCTCGCCCAATCCATGGGTCTCTTGGAACTCTTATATCTGGGTCAGGCATCACACAATCATTCATTCATTCAATTAAAAAAAGCATTCAATTCAATCGTTCATTCATTTAATTTTAAATACCCCAAACCTTTCCTTTTCTATTTCATTTTTATGACTCAACCTATTATTCACTGATCACTACCCAAGTCGTCTGATTTCTTCATATCCTTGACTCATGTGGACTTATTTTTCTTTACAACTCAAAACAAACAAAACTGACTCCCTCACCAACCACAAACACCAATCACAAACAAATAAAACTAAGACATAGGTATTAAAAGGCGGCTCTCAAAAAATAAATCCAATTCAATTATTCATTCAATCCATTAAAAAAACATCCAATTCAATCATTCATTCATTCAATTAAAAAAAGCATTCAATTCAATCGTTCATTCATTTAATTTAAAAAACCCAAACCCCACCTTGAATACCTTGGTTCTTTTTTAAACTGAAAGTGGGGTTTGGGTTTTTTTAATTGACATGTTTAAATATTAACATTAAATTGAATAATCAAATGATATATTAAAGAGATATGAAAATTAACATTAAGATTTTAAGATTTATTTTTTCTTTTAAATATCATACATTAAAAATTTAATAGTAATATAATATACCGTGATTTTGATTAATCATATAAGATAATAAATATGAATAATATATAATACAAATATATTTATTTTTATAATATATGTCGGATACAGATATTTTTTATTAGGTCAGATACACTAATATTCATATTCATCATTTGGATATTCGAATATCAGATATTTTTTATTTTTCTGATATGGATTCAGATTTTTTTTCAGATAATTGACGTGCTTCGCCCAAGCGCCTCCTTAGATTTTTTTTATATAAAAATAGAAGGTTTAATTCATTGCTATACTAGGGAAAATTGTCATTAGCTATTGCATAAAAAAAAAATTACTTTGGAAAAATGTTAGACACAACCCCATTTATAATTATGCATGCGCACATTTTAATTTTATTTTAAAATAGTATATTTTATCTAATAAAGTAGATACTATTATAAAAAAATAAAATATATAATCAATGAATCTTATGGACTCATGTATAGAAAATGTGAAAAAATCTAACAAGGCATATAATTTGGTGATTTTTTTTAATTAACTTGAATTATCATAAAATTATATTATTCTGTAAGTATATTTTTATTTTACTCTTAAGCCTATTGGCCTTCCAGCGCCCTTTGTTCTAATAGAAATTAAGATACAAGAATAATTAGTTAATAATGAAAATTATGAAATTCGAGAAGAAAAAAAAGAGAAACACATCGGGAAGTTCAATTTTTTTTTAATTTAAAAACAAATAATTAAACAAAACTTGATGGACAATTTAATTAGATGCTAAGATTATTATGTTTAAAAGAAATCATGAATCATTGTGATCAACCAAAGTTAAACTTGCACTAGCCAAAAAAAAAAACACCAAGGGAAGATCATTAGTGCACTAGTGATAACTGTTGTTTCACCAACAAATCCATCTCTCCGACGTACTTCCGAAGTATCTCTAAAGCTCGACATCGCACCCGGCCCCTTATCAACCTATGTAGCTCCCCGCTGAGCTCCAACGTACGTGTTGTGCTTCCCCATGATAGTCCACAACCGTCTTTGCTTGGTTGTCCATGATCGAATTATCATTTGAATGGAAAATAAACCGATTACTTATTACGCTCACTAAGAACACAGTAGGACAACCTAAAAGTGACGTTTTGAAAATCAATCTGTACTTGGTGATCCTTTCAGATATCCATTCTTGAGTTGTATCGAGCTTTTGAGCCCTCAAGAAGCCGATTGTCTCTCCGATGAATGGTAGCCCTAGAGATCCCGGATGGACCAGTGGTACCTTGTTTTGGGAGTGAGAGAGATTTGAATTTGAGACGTGAATATTAGGGTTGATGTTACAATGATTAATGTGAGTGCAAGATATACTCGTTGGTCTACTAGGGATATATGTTAGGCCATGGTCAGGCATGGCTGATGAGTTTTGTGAGTGCAAGAAGTACCGGTTGGTCCACTAGGGATGTTACTATGTTAGGCCATGGTCAGGCATGCTGATGAGTGTACCTGAATAAAATGTTTATGCAGGAAGAGATGGTTTCAAGCAAAAACTGATTTTTTTTTTTTTGGTTAATTGTCCAAATACCCCTACATCCAACCCCAAATTATTCCTATTCCCCTACTTTTTGAAAAAAAAATTATGTACCCTTGCAGCAAACATTTAATTTTTTTCTACCCTCATCCCTTTAATTTTTCCAGCCCCACAAAATCACAGTTTTCTCTCCTGTAAGTGTATATATGTTTACTGTAACTTTCAGAACACAAAATATAATTTTTGTAAATATTATCTGTAAGTGCATTATTATGCATGTTATGTAAAAAAATTAACTTGTAAAATATTAAAGAAACATATGTTAATGCATAACACCTGAAATTTTTTTTATCACAATAAATGCATCAAAAGCACTTGAATTCATCGAATGTTTGCATTATGATGTTCTTTTCCTATCAAAATGAACTGAGATGTTGTATTTTTTCAAATCATCTTCATGTTATTTTGGTTGAAATCGAATTCACTGTTATACATTCGAGTTAGCAAGCGTATATAATTAGGAAGAAAATACGGTTCAAACTATATTAGAGATGCAACAATTAGTCAAATATCCAAATAAATCAAACACCAACAAGTGTGTACTTCATGATAATATAAGAACCACATATATATTAATGTTATGCATTAATGTATATTTTTTTAGTGTTTTACAAGTTACCATTTTTACATAACATAATAATGCATTTACAGATAATATTCACATAAATTACATTTTGTATTCTCCAAGTTACAGAAAACATATATACATTTACATGAGAGAAATTGCGATTTTGTGAGGCTGAGGGAATTAAAAAAATGAGAGTAGAAAAAAATTAAGTGTTTGTTATAAGGGTGCAATTTTTTTTTTTCAAAAGGTAACGCACAAAAATGATTAGGAGTTGGATGCAAGAGTATTTAGGTAATTCACCCTAGTTTTTTTTTCGGCTCCGTTTGAAAACACAGATTGAAAAGTAGCTTTTGAAATAAAGCTGCTTTTTAATATGATTTTAGACCTTGATTTTTTTGGGATGTTTTTTTTTAATTTAGGAATCAATATTTAAAAGGAGTTTAATGTTTGGTGGAGAAAGTTGTTTTTCAATTAAAAAAATCGATTTCGACCGAAAATCGCAGTTTCTGAGCTTTTTAAAACACGGATTTTGAGAGAGAAATTAAAAGGAATCTAGCTTTTGATTCTGCCGGAATCCGACCCATTTGGTTGTACGATTTTGAGATTTTAATTTTTCAAAAAGTAGAATCGACCCAAACCACGCAACTAAACGGAGCCTTCATGTTAGAATTTTTTGCGGCTGGAAGGCACTGATGCATCGCCATCACACATTTAGTACCTGTACATTGAGACCATAACGTGGCGGCTGTTTGTTAGCTATATAACTGTGCATTGTGATTAACATGGATTGAATTCAGCCAATCTCTCTTTCACATCAATGCAAAAATTATAGTCGAAAGAGTTGGTTGTGATAGCAAATACAGTATATTTTTTTAATTGAATGAGTGAATAATTGAATTGGATTGATCTTTTTAAGGCCTCCTTTTAACACCTATGTTTTATTTTATTTGTTGTGTTTGTTTGTGGTTAGTGATTGTGGTTGGCGAGGGAGTTGGTTTTGTGTGTTTTGAGTTGCAAAGAAAATCAAGTTCACACGAGTTTAAGGATATGATAAAATTAGACGAGTTGGATAGTGAATACTGAGTTGAGTCATAAAAAAAATTAGAAAAGAAAAGGGTTATTACTTATTACTAGGATTCATAGTCAAGATCTAAAATAATACTGGGTCCAACGGGTCCTGGGATCAGGTCAAGATAGGCCTAGACGAGCCCCATTAGGATGGTTGGATCCGTATCGGATCTTGGGTCCTTCGAGTAGGATATTTTACGTTTTTTATCTGGTCGGGACCAAGTTGACCCGTAACCCGTTGACATGCCTAGTTTCACCTATGACCCGGGTCCGGCGGATCTAATCTCATATTGGGTCCGGGTTCACTCTCACTGGATACCCAACCCGTTAACGGGCTTAATCCGAACCAAACTCGACCGCGGATCTTAGTTATTCCGCCATAACACGTTACCAAAACCCTCACGAATCCGACACCATATAAACGCCCGAACAATGGCCAATCTCTGGAAACAAAGTCCCAGTCGCACTGTCGAATCTGCTCCGTCTCATTTCGATTTATCGGGTTTCATTTTTTCCCTAAAATTTCGATATCTTGTTCATGCATCTCTATTTAAATTAGTGTTTCTTCGCTTGATAATCGTTATCTGTTCTGAAGAGTATTTTTTTTATATCTGATATTGATTTATTGGGAGGTTTTAGGTTCAGATCGGGTCCGTCGCGTACGTCGGTGTCCGAAATCATGGCGGAAGACAAGGATCCGAGCGATTTGAAAGAGGAAGTTGGGGAGGTGAACCTCTTCTTCATATCTGGCTCTTTCCATTTTTTTTTCTCACGTTGATTATCATTTTATATGGATTGATTGAGTTTGCTAGATTTTTTAAGATGTTTTTATCTGTTGTTTTTTCATCTTTGCCTATCATGGGATCTATCAAGGAATGGTTGGGGATTTTGTAAGGATTTACAGTAAAACATGTGACAGAGTAGAATAAGATGGAATATAATCATTATTCAACCCAGTATTGAGGTATTTCAATTTTTTTTTGTTCAGTTGGCATTTTTTTATTCAAGGTAAAGCAAGAATAAGTCTTTTGAGTTATCTAAAGAAAAGCAATGCAGCATAGTTACTAATCCAACATTTATCCAGTTTTAAGCTGAATGGTAATTCCTGGTTTTACGCCCAATACTCTACCCCTTATTTTGAAAGCAATTGGGGGATGAGAATTCGACGGGTATGAATTTGGTATAGCTGTTAATGTAGTCTTGCTGTGTCATGTTTTGTTTACAACAGAAAGTTAAACTAAAAGGCTGTAGTGTGAACAGTGTTCAATTTTTGCTTAAGTGAACCCAATCTGCTAAGAATTGATTTCAGTGAAAAGGCTACATATTTACCTTTCAAGAGTGTTATAAGAAGCTCACTTTGGATAGTGGAAAATGATTATTAATTAGCTGTTAATTGGTAGAAAATAAATGTCACTTTTTTATCAGTATGAAAATTTGTCCTCACTTTGATATATTTTATTGGAATGCAGCTTGCCCCATTTGATCCTACAAAGAAGAAGAAAAAGAAGAAGGTGGTTATTCAAGAACCTGTGGAGGATGTTGAGAATAAACTAGTCGAGAAGACAGAGAACTTGTCGAGTAGGCTAATGACTTTCTAGTGGCATATTTTTCTTAATAGCACACACTTATTGTTGAATGGATGTTTCTAGTATATTATATTGGAAACTCCTTCCATTTAGTTTCTGTGACCCCCCCAAACGCAAGGCCTAATCTTTCTTAAAATGGCCCTACTGTAAAACTACACCCAATACCAAAGAGTTTATGAAATACTCCCTATGCACCTTATTCTTATTATGACAGCAGCTGAGAGGTCTTTAATAGAATGGCAAATCGTAATTCTTACCTCTTAAAATCAATATTTACCAAAAAAAAGGTTTTTTTTTTCTGTAGATTTAAATAGATAGACCATTATCATGAACACACTTATGCTTGGTGCAGTTTCTGAGGCAGGCGAGCCTAGTTTTACCGGCATGAAAAAGAAAAAGAAGAAACACGTGAGTTGGGATGCTTCATATTGTGTATTTGTCATTGATGTCTTTGGTTTGATGGGGTATTTTTCTATTTTTCATACCTTCTCCTTCCTCATTCTCACCAATGTTGCTCTATTTTTCTATTTCAGGTGGACACTGACTTTCTTAATGAAGAAAATGGTGATGCCGGAGACAATGTTGATGGTAAGACACCTAACTGTCTAATGTCAAGGCAGCTAAATTAATTGATCGGGTTTACTTGGCAATGTCTCTGTTATTCAAGTAGTTTATTGTTTATTCCTTATTAAGGTGACAACATTGGTGAGAATGAGGAAGGAGAAGGTATTGTATTAGGAGAAGCCATCCGATTCCCTTGGGAAGGTACTGATCGAGATTACAAATATGAAGAGGTATGTGGATTTCCTTTTAAATTTGTATCATTTTTCTTAAATTTGTGTTTTAAGTTGCATGTGAACTGTGCATGGTGATTCATTCATTTTCTGCAAGATTGTTGCAGCAATCTGCTTTATTGTTTTTAGTTTTTGGTGCTGAATGTTTTTCCAAACTTTGTCATGTGCCACCGGGCGGTATAGGTGTTTTCTTCATCTATATGCTTTGGAGAATTTTGAATTGGTTTTTATCATGCCTTTTTTTTTTAAATTCTGCACCAATTTTAATGGGAAATAATTTTTTTAGCCATCTTGTTTTTTTTTTGTATTTGATGGAGGTTTAGGTTTGTAAAGGATCTGCTGGGTGTTCTGACTTGGGGAGACATTTTGTTTCCACTTTGTTTTTCCTTAGGCTGTTTACCTTTGAATACAATATGGTGCATGCTACTACATTTTTCTTTTTATAAAGACATTTTAGCCTCCTGAGTCCACAACATATGCCACAATACATGCACACTGGAGCAGGTCTTTCTAATCCTAAGATGCTTATGGAAAGAGGGATATAGATGTGTCTAAGAGGTGATGATAGGCTTGCTTTAGCAAGCTGTTCTTTCATGGTGCCTACTGTTTTTTATGTGCAATGACTTGATAATACGATCTTTGCAATAATGGGTTCTGATCTGATTTGATTTTATGTCACAAAAGCTTTTAGGTAGAGTGTTCAACATCTTAAAGGAGAACAATCCAGAGCTTACGGGTGATAGGCGGAGGACTGTTATGAGGCCACCTCAAGTTCTTCGAGAAGGCACTAAAAAGACAGTGTTTGTGAACTTCATGGACCTTTGCAAGACGTATGGACTGCCTCCTTTAATTTTGAACCTGATCTACTTTAAGTTTTTGAAAATGACCAGGCTAGAGTTGTACATACTCCTTGCAATCTGTTTGCTTGAATTCTGGTCATATATATTTAGTACTCCAACACTTTAGTTCATTTTTAACTAGATAATTTCAGTGCTTTACCTTCTATATCCTGATAGTGTAGTATGCTAGTTTTTATCCATTTGAAACAGTAAATTCATGGATGTGGTGTTATTGTATTGCTAGTTTGCTACTCCTGGATCATTTTTCCACTGTGCTTTACTCAATTGTTCCTGTTGCTTGTTCATCATTCTTCTGTCACCACTATTGTGAATTTGATTTGTTGTTCCCCATGATAATTTAAAATTTCTTTTGCCTTATTCCAAAGAACTTGAATGATATTATGATATTCATGTATCTATATTATTTTCAATATTGATTAAAATGCTAGAAATTTTCTTCGTCTATGACCTTATTCAGAACATACGATAGTTTTGCCCTGAATGAGAAACAACTGACTTTGAGGGTTTTCTTTCTTGCCCTTTGTTTTGCACTGTGTTTTCCTCTTTTAAGGAAAATGTTACTCATATAGCCTGGCCTTTCTATGTAACATGGACATGGATGTGTGTCTCAGTGTCGGTGATTATTGATGTAGATGTGCCTTTTCCATTGACCATTCAGTGCTTGACCAGATGCTTGATTCCTGATCACCATATATTATGCTGAGTATTACTGTTTGAAAATGTTGTAGTTATGTTATCCTAAATCTGTTCAGTCAGCAAAGTTACTGCTTGCGTGGCTATAATGAAAAACTGATTAAAATGGTCATAGTGATAAATCAGATTGCTCTTGTAGTATTGCATGTCCTTTGTGTGATTGCCATTTTAAGGTTTTTGCATTAGTTGATTCTGTGTTGGCATTAGCATCGTGTAGACAGTAATTTGGCTTACACAGTCACATAAGAAAGGAACTTGTAAAATGTGGAATTTATGAGCATATTAAATATTGAATTGTATGTAAACATGAAAAAAATTCCTCAGTTAATAAGAATTCATATGACTTGAACATTCCTCTCCTAGGTTATTCAATGAATTCCATCCAAGAAACATGTAAACACATATCTTGGTCCAAGTTGTATGGGCGGCCACATGACCAAGATCTTGTAATGCAAGTAACTCAGGGTTTTACATGAATGCTTCTGTTCGTTATTATAATTATTAAAAGTACAACCCCCCCCCCCCCCCCCCCCCCCCAAAAAAAAAAAAAAAGAAGGAAAAAGAAAAAAGTTTGATATACATGTGGATTATGATTAGATACTGGATCATGCACCTTGTTCAGTGCTTAAATTATCAAGGAGAAATGTTAATGGTGAATTGTGATTCCAGGATGCATAGACAGCCGGAGCATGTGATGAATTTCTTACTGGCTGAAATGGGAACAAGTGGATCCCTTGATGGGCAACAACGATTGGTTGTTAAGGGAAGATTTGCTCCCAAGAATTTTGAAGGGATATTGCGTCGATATGTCAGTAAGTTGAAATTCTGATATTCTGCTTTATCTGCATGTCTTCTTCAAGACTGATTTGTTTATTTCTTCGTTGAAAATGTTATGTACAAAAATTACATAAAATGGTTAGACAATGTTGACGATCTTTTTAATGTCGCAGATGAATATGTTGTATGCAGCGGTTGCAAGAGTGCAGATACAATTCTTACAAAGGAGAACCGTCTGTTTTTTCTTCGATGTGAACAGGTATCTCTCAGCTTAGTTATATATTTGAGCCAAATTTCCTCATTTGAAGGATTATGATGATGTAACTATTGTGCCTGTACATGTTTTATGTTTTGAGACTCATATCCACCTCATTCCTGAGGCCTTCAATGACTTAATTTTTCTCTATTATTGTGTTATCTGAATTTTTTATTAGTGTTTTTAAATGATTCATTTTATGAGATGGGCCTGTGATGATTCTCTACACATTGCCTACATTGTTTGATTCTTTCTGTCCGTGATAAGAATTCATAAGTCTGAGGCCTTCCTTAAAAAACTAAATTTTGCCTTCTGTTGGGCTTCTTAGAGCAAGATAATTTATGCTTTCCTGCCTTGTAGCTGAACTACTAGTTGCTTGTTAGACTTACTGTTTTCAAAAGTTCAGACTTTTTTCTTTTCAAACTTTCACATGTTTTATTTTTACAGTAATCTTAAGATTCTGCCACATTCCTGAGGCCTTCAATGACTTGATTTTAGCTTGTTATTCGGTATTTTGAAGAAACAGATAAAAATACTTGTGAATATTGCATGGATACAATTTGGGGTTTTATTTGATTATTGTTATTATTATTTTTAAATGTTTCATTTCATGAGATGGGCCTATGATGAATCTTTACACTCCTTGCCTACATCGTTTGATCCTCCGTGATAGGAATTCGTTAGCATTCTGAGGCCTTCTTTAAAAACTAAATTTTGATTTTTGTTGGGCATTTTAGAATAAGATGATACACTCTTCCGCCTGGTAAATGAACCAGTTGCATGTTAAATTTGCTGTTTTTCTAAGTTCAGACATGCTATATGTTTCCAGAGTCATCTAATTATCTGCCTCACTCCTGTGGTATTCAGTGACTTAATTTTAGTATATTATAGAGTATTTTCAGGATAAAGGTAGAAATACTTGGTGAATTTTGCATGGGGAATTTTGTGGTTGTGGTATTTGACTTTTATTATTAGAGTTCTTTTTCGGGTAAATGTTTCATATTGGACTGGCCTATGATGATTCTCTACACGTATTGCCTACATTGTTTGATTCTTTCATCCATGATAAGAAATTATCAGTATTCTGAGGCCTTCTTTAAAAACTAAATCTTGGCTTTTTTGGTCTTTTGGAACAAGACAATGTACTCTCTTCATCCGTGGAATTGAATGAATTGCTTGTTAGACTTACTGTTTTCAAAATTTCAGTGGCATATTATGATTCTCTATATAGATGTATTGCTTTGTGATTCTTCTATCCAAATTGATAACTCATAAATGTTCGAGACCTTTTTGAAAACAAAATGTTTGCTTTTGTTAGGCATTTGAGAATATGATATCAGATTTTATATTGACTGTGTAATTAAACATGTTATTACTTTATAGATTGTTGTCATCAGAAGTTCAATGGCCTGTGATGATTAAATACAGACATTGCCTACATTGTTTGATTCTTTCATCCATGAAAAGAATTCCTAAACATTCTGAGGCCTCTTTGAGAAGCTTAATTTTTGGGTTGAATTTGAGAATAAGATAGTAGATTCCCTTTCGCCTTTCATGCTAAAGAAAAGGTCACCAAATAAAAGGCAAATGCAAGATCGACGCTGATCTTTTTTTAATTAACCCTTTGTGTAGTGTGGTAGCTCGAGGTCGGTCGCTCCAATCAAGGCTGGGTTTGTCGCTCGTGTGGGACGTCGCAAGGCTGGGACATGATATTTTTTCCCCTCTCCATGCTTTGTATCATTTCCCCTTACTGGCATGGACTTTGAACATCCCCTCCCACCCCAATCAGTTGTGCTGTTGTAAGATGAGTTGAGTTTCTGCCCTAAATCCGGTGACTGATTTTGATAGCATTAAAGTTTGGTTAATCAGATTTGCTATAAGTTGATTGAATTATATTTCTCAATAGCTGGTGGTGGTTATTATCAGGCGATCCGGTGTGATGTTTGTGAGAGCCATATGTTTGGTTCTCTGAGATTTTTTTCATATTAAATTGGTTGGTATGGCTGTTGATGGCCTTATATTGTTGGACTCTAAAGTCTTAAGTAATGCATGGAATGTATAAAGCTTATGGAAAATGTTTAGATTCTGTTTTTTTTTATTTTTTCCTTGTTTTGAATTTTTAAAATGTATATACTTTTTAAAAGTGTATATTTTTTATAAAATAAATGAAGTGTATATTTGAATGAGTTGGATGTATATTTTTTTTCTAATCTAATATACATTTAACTTAATCTTAATTACTGTATATCAGCGATAAAAACTTATTGGTGTCAACACACAAATGTGGTGGGTGCCAATTTTAGGCTTTCTCTAATAACACACAGAAAGCTCAATTGGCAATCCAACAGAATCAGATAATCAGCTTTGATTTACCTTAAGCGAAGGACAACCAACTGAACAATTTGAAATATTAATACTCAGATGTCACTAGATGAGCGCATCAAACGTTTGATGAAGAAAATGAAGTATGTCTTTTATGTACGAAATAAAAAATCGTATATACATACATACGTATACATCAGTTTCATTTCACGCAAGATTTACTGTATGTAAGGTAACAATACGTTTGTGTAGACGCGACTTGAGTTGACTATCCATATAATATATATAAATATATATGTGTCAGGTTCATTTTATGCAAGATTTTACTGTTAAGGTAACAACGAGTTTGTGTAGACGTGACTTGAGTTGACTCAGTTAAAAAAAACACAGACACGCCATGTTGCATGAAAAACTTGGTTTTATATGTGGAAACACTGGCATTTGTACATGATTTTATATGTGGAAACATTGGCATTAGCTGCACAAGTGGTTATTAGTTTAACAACCCTTCTGTTGAACTGGCACTGCTTTAAAAAAAATAGTACCAAATGGAAGAAGTATCCACCACTCTGCAGTCCTCCTACCATGCAAAACTTGAGGTAATAAACTAAGAATATCTTCCATACAAGTACTACTACACAAACAATTGCATCTCTATTACTAGCTCAGAGAAAGAGAGAGAGAGAGAGAGAGAGAGAGATTCTGATGGAGGTCAGGTTCTGATGATTCACATGGTCCTCCTACAAGCTTTTCTTACGGGAGTTGCCATACATGATGTTATCTTTGTCCCTCAAAGAAGAGAAGAAAAACAATGAAGCAAACGACTTAACTTTGCTTCAAAGCCAAAGAAGATTTCATCTTATTGTATATATCTGTCACTTTCTTTTTAGGATGGCCTATATATTCATTTCACATCCCCAACAGATACATAAAACTCATGAACCATGCCTACCCACTACAGAAAACTCACCCTCCTTGCAAGTGTTCTCTTACTTCTCTTTGCATATTCAAGATCAGAGGATGATCTTGGTCTAAGCAATCTTGAGCCGTTAGAGACTGTCAAAACCTATTTTCCTTTTTCAATCAACGATCATGGGTAATCATCATGCATATGTTTTCACGTTCTATCACTGGAGATGGGATTTAATCAGGTTTGGATATCATCATGTCTAATCAATCTTTTAGACATGTGAGAATCAGGATGTGATCCAATTAGTGTTTGTATTCCCTTATATCTTTTCAGTCATCTCTCATGACATGTGTCACCTCACACTTAAAAATTGTGAGATTTGACATGTCAATCTACATTAGAAATTGATAATACCTAGGATTTAATCTTGTTTGGATCATATCTTCTGATGTAAAATTTTTCGACAAATTAACTTTGTCACAAGTTGGTATCTCTTGGAGACTCACAAGACCTGATGGGAACCAAGCCCTGAATTTATTCCCATCTCTTGGTACTCCACCCTCTACTTAGCTTAAAATGTGTATTATTGTAAAACTTATAGGGAGAAGGACCATGACTTGCTTGGAGACGATGAGTGGGAGATGGTTCAGAGGAGAGGAAATCTTTTCATGGTCAGTGACAGAGTGTTCTTTGTGAATGGGTTCAACACATATTGGTTGATGATCCTCGCCGCCGATCCGGCCACCAGAGGGAAGGTCAGTGATGTATTCAAACAGGCGTCGTCGATCGGGCTGACCGTCTGCAGGACTTGGGCTTTCAATGATGGCGGTTGGAGAGCTCTTCAGAAATCTCCATCTGTTTATGATGAGGAGGTCTTCAAGGTAACCTGTTTTATATATGCATGTGAAGTTCTCCACTTTTCTTTTCTTTTTTTTTTTGAGTTTTTTTATTCAAAGTTGTGTATTTTTTCATTAAAAAACACTAATAACAACCACACATTTATTATTTTTAGGGGATCTTTAGACGTGGATTTGAAAAGATTATAAATTCGTAGGAATCTTATTTTCCAAACCCATATTTAAACTGAAAAAAAAATTGTAGCTTAATAAAAAGTTTCTTACACATTTTTACACGTGCCCAAAAGCTAGTTTATTTTATAATATGTGGAGAGACAGTTTCTTCCAAACTCGATTTTAAATTTAGCTTTTGAAGAAAAACCAATTCTCAAACTCATATCTAAACACACCTTAAATAAGTTGATTTCATTCTAGCTGGTGAACTGGACCAAATGGATGTAACATCTCTTTTTTTTGCTTCTTAGGATTGCTTTGGTTTGACGAATATTGAGAAGATATTTTCAAAACATCAGTATCTCAAATTCAAAAGTATGGTATCTATTTAAAGAGCATTAAAAAAATAGATAGTTAAAAACTGTTTTAAAATGAAATTATGGTAGCTATTTTTATTTTTTTTTAGAAAAAAAAAACTGTTTAAAAATGAATCGTTTGTCCATATATTATGTTATTTAATACGAGAGTATTTAAAACACTCCTTGTTTAATATACGTCAAAATAAGTGCAGCCTTCACGCCATTAAATTAAGGAGTGAGGCTATAGCTAGGGGTGGTAAACGAGCCGAACGAGCCAAGTTTTGACGTGTTCAAGCTCAGCTCATTTATAAACGAGTCGAGCTGAGCCGAGCCGAGTCGAGCTCACGAGGCTCAACGAGCCTAGCGTTCTTCTTCATTTTAGGGTTTTTAGGAATTGAAAACAAAATTTTAGCTTAAATGAGTCAAGTTCATGAGTTTAAACGAGCATAACTTTGTATTAATTTAATATTCTGATTTTATAAAGGAGTTTAGTCAAGCTTCAACTAAGTTTTAATAACACAAACAAGTCGAATTTGAACATAAAATGAAGCTCGATCCAGGTCCCGAGCCTATCCGAGCTTTAAAACTTGTTCAAGCTCGCTCATTTATCTAAACGAACGAGCCTGAACGAGCTCAAACCGAGCCGAGCCCGAGCCGAGCCCGAGCGGCTTGGTTCGTTTACCAGCCCTAGCTATAGCTTAATGGATGCAGCATGTTTGCACGTGAACGAGGTGGAATTGAGAGTGATCGATTAGGGGGAGCCTGCACGTAGTTGCAAGTGGGTGGAACTCTTTTCTGCCTAGTCACAAGCAGTGACGGCTTCAGAAATTTTCATTGATGAGGTCATTAAAATAAATAAATTTTATAAAAAATTTAAAAAATCAACTTTCATCGTATATTTATAAAAAAACATAAACTTTTATTTTAAAAATATAACTTAAAGTTATAAAAAAAAATCAAAGAAAGGAGATAAAGATTTTCAATATATAAACTTTCACAATTGTCACTGATAAGATTTCATATTTTGAATTTGTTGTATAATAATTTCATTATCAACGTTACCGAATATTTTTTTCAATTTATGTGACCAAATAATCATTCATCTGTACCGTTACTTTCTTCTTTCTTTGTGGCATTAGCTGTTTCCGCACCTCTCATTTGCATTTGAACATGTTTGTTTTGTTGTGTTTAATGAAATAGATATGACCACAGTTCACTAAAAGAAAATGCAACTTTATTTTTAATTTTCATTGATATATATCTATATTCTTTACCATGCTCATATTTGCATTTTTTTAATACTAAAAATGCTCATTTTTATACTAAGAACAATGTTTTTTTAAGTTGCATCTATACAATTTTTTTTTTAGTCACATATTTTGATTTTTTATAATTGCAAGCTCTTTTACAGAAAAAATAAAAAATTACGACAACTCCATCTAACTGTTTACCTTGACTTAGGGTGCGTTTGGATGTGAAGTTGAAATTCTGAAATTTTTAAAATCTTATATTTCAAACTCAGCTTTTGAAAAGCTATACGACTACATCTAACTGTTTACCTTGACTTATTAGGGTGCTTGAAACTTTGAGATTTTTAAAATTTTATATTTCAAACTCAGCTTTTGAAAAGCTATATTTTATTAGATTTTTAACCATAAGATTTTTTTAGCCTAAAAATGAAGATTGTGGTTTGAAAAGCTAAACGCTGAAAATGTATTTGGATCTGAGTTTTAGAATTTTTAGCTTTTAAATACAAAATGTACCCGACCATCACACAAATAAAAATATACACAAGATTGTATAACATCATCTTTTACTGATGTGTTTCTCTTTCATCAGGCACTTGATTTTGTGGCGAGTGAAGCTCGAAGTACAAAATAAGGCTCCTGTTAACCTTGGTCAATAACTGGGAAGCATATGGAGGAAAGGCCCAGTACTTCAAGTGGGGAAAGGCCGCCGGACTCAATCTAACTTCCGACGACGACTTCTTCTCCGATCCTACGCTAAAAGGCTACTATAAGACTCATGTCAAGGTGATCAGCACTATGTCCATGTTTGGGTAGAATAATAAAGATGGAATAAGTTAAAACAGGGGTAAATAAACCCAAAATCTGTTTAGATGAAAGGAATCGGTGAAAATAAACTAGTATTGGATTTCAGATCCCTCTGAATTATATGTTATTTCACTTAATTTATTTCACATTTTATAAATACTTGTTCACATTTTTTTTTTCTTTTTTAAGAAAGATAGATATCTGCTGTCCGATTTTATAACTGAACTTGAATTACAAGATCTGAAATGTAGGAGAATAGAAATAAAGACACACTTGTTTGTTTAATAAGGACATACTTGTTTATAAATAATTGTTCACATCTTATCACAAAAGTTTATGATGTTAATTATTTTATTTTTTAATCTTTGGATGTTCTTCATCCAGGCGGTTCTAACAAGGGTCAATACGATCACGAACGTAACCTACAAAGATGATCCGACCATCTTTGCTTGGGAGTTGATAAACGAGCCGCGTTGTCAATCTGATCCTTCGGGCGATGCACTTCAGGTATTTCTTATACCATAGCTTCTATTGATGCCATTTCAAATATGTATTTCTTTAGTTTAGGGCTGTATTTTGGTGAGTCATGTTAGATTGGAGTTTAACCCGAACTCAACCCAAAAATGGAGACGGCTAATGGTGAACCCAACTAAGGCTGCATTTGGTTGCACGATTGCAAAATCGATTTTATACAAAAGCTGGATTTAAAACTGATTTTGCAGGAAGTTGCATCTCCACACCTTCTAGAAAACTCAAGTTTTGGACATTTTTTCACGTAAGTCTGTCGGCAGTTTTAGTCCCAGATTTTCTGTTTGAAAAAAAATGCTTACTGTAAACCTAAAAGCATATTCTCTAATTCTAATCTGACCCTCAATTATGAAGAGCTTAATCTAAACCTAACCGCTAAATTTATTCAAACCCAACCGTTTTCAGTTTTAAAACGGTGTCATTTTTTTGTTGGTAGAGGTAACAAAGACCAAAATGGGGGTACAAGAGCGTAGAGAATTGAGAAATGAAGTTATGTAAGTGTGATAAGATTTTAGAGTGAAATCAATTGGATGATTCATATTTCATCTCAAGTCCAAATTTGATCAACACATCAACTCACCCCATTAGAATCTCGCTGCATCCCCCCAATCCTTAATCCAAATTCCAAAGCCAACCTAAATTGGATTCGGGTTTGATTGGATTCAAGTTCAGGTCATAATTCTTACTAATTCTTAACCTGAACCATGTCCAAAAGTCCAATCGCCCAAGTTGCACCCCTATTTTAGTTACCTTGTGTTTCTGAGGTTTGAATAAATGATGTGGATATCATGATATACCTATATTAGTCTCCAAACAATGCTGCATGAAACAAAACCCTCACTAGTAAGTTGTATGAATCTACAGGCATGGATACAAGAGATGGCTGCCCACGTAAAAACCATTGATCCAGCGCACCTTGTAGCGATTGGATCGGAAGGTTTTTACGGTCCATCAACGCCAGCCAAACTGCAGTCCAACCCGAACTCGTTCTCATCGCAGGTGGGGACTGATTTCATAAGGAACCATAGAGCCTTTGGCATCGATTTCGCCTCTGCTCACATCTACCCAGATAGCTGGTGAGCTGTTCTTAGACCTTTAAAGCAATTTTTTCCAGTGACATATTACATCTTATGCTATATGCATGTCGCACTCATTTGTCACTAGTGATCCAAAATTTGATCAATTTAGTGACCCGTATCATTCTATAGGAAAAAAATTAGGCGTATCTGTCTAGTGCCTAACATAGTATATACTCCACTAAGGACCACAGGAATGAATGCATGAATGACTGAGTGCGTTGCATCATGTGTTTAAATCATTGTAGGATATCACAATCGAACCCGGAGGCTCACCTCGAATTCGTGAAGGCATGGATGCAATCCCACATAGACGACGCAGACGAGAAGCTTCAAATGCCTGTCGTGTTCGGGGAGTTTGGCGTATCGTCCAAAGACGATCAGTTCAACTCGAGTTTCAGAGACAAGTTCATCGATACGGTCTACAAGACCATCCTGAATTCCACCAGGAGAGGAGGGAGTGGTGGAGGGAGCCTACTATGGCAGGTCTTCCCTGAAGGGACAGAGTACATGGACGACGGATATGCGATCATCTTGTCCAGGTCTCCCTCAACATCAGCTATGTTGTCTCTTCAGTCTCAGAGGCTCGACATGTTCGGTTCCAGGTGTTCTACAAAGTGTCATTGGGGTTGCAAGAAGAGGAGCCCTTTTGATGATGATCTGTTTTCACATGATGAACTATAAAAAAAATGGTCTGCTGGATGTATATGTATATTGAGTTTTTCCAATGTAGCTGAAGATTGTTGTTTGAATCCTCCTCTCTTTGTTGTATCGAAGTGTGTGTTATTTAAAACTTGTCAACAAATTGGATATATATGAAGGGGATACCTTGTTATCTGCATCCATTCCTAGCTAAATTTTACATATATGTGTGTTAGTATTTATATTTGAAACTTTATAGATTCTGAGTGTATATGAATAACCAAGTCACGTGTCCGTAAATGCTAATAAAGATTCTGAGTGTAGATTCTGAGTGTATATGAATAATTTCTGATTTTTTTGATACAGATACACAACGGATATAAATATTTTACATATAATTGATAATGCTTAATAAAGAAACACCGGAACATTTATAGGGTCATTGTTTTGGATCATTCTGTATTGACAAAGATGATATTTAAGAAATATAAATACATATCGTCATCTCCTCATGCAAACACATTACATGTAAATGTAAAGACTAACAGCCATGGCTGCCACATATGTGATGAAACTGCTCCCATGCTTTGTTCCTGCATTTGGCGCAGGTAATACAGCTTTTCCTGAGAAATCTACACAAAACAGAAGGATCCTCAGTGACTGAAAAATATGTCCTGTGATGTGATTCAAGAAATGAAGACTTTGTTCCTAGCTAAGCTAACACGTACATGTGTGGATATGTCATGGGAAACATACATATCATCAATAATATCATGGAACACATACATGCAAATGAAGTAATAAAGGTTGTGTGTATTTTTTTTATTTTTTATTTGGGTGGGGGGGGGGGGGGGGGACCGTAGGCCACACACCTTCGTATAGATAAAAGGGAGAGCCCAAAAGGAAAACGAAAACATAAAGCATAAAAGAAAAGAAAAAAAATCCTAATTAGTAGAAGAGAACTCCACAAATTAATAATTGGATAGTAGCATAATCCAAGAAGTATTGGATGCATGCGTATAATAATCTACGGTATAATAATCTACAACATAATTAAAAACGGGAACCCAATTTGGATAGTAGAATAGAATAGAAGGTGGAATAATAGAAAAAAAGTTGTTTGGTAGTACAATAAAATGGTATTGGCATGTCAGAATAGGGGGGATAAGATGATATTGATATTTTAAGTCACTTCTGGAATTGTGTTATTTTATCCAATCTATGACACTGGTATAAGAGCCCACATGAAATATCACATTTTTGCCTCTTATAAAACAAGGTGACCCATGTGTCAAATCATTTTTTTATGTTTTGTAAATTATATTTACATTTTATTCACAACTTATTTATAATCATAATTGTTAATATCATGTTTGAAGGGTGAGTATCATGTTTTGGGCATGATTGCCATACTGGTCGAACCACTTGGATTTCTCTGAGCATTACTATACATGTTTACCTTGTTAAAGAAATTTTTTTGTTACATGTCTTTTCTGAGCTTGTTGAGTGTAAAAGGAGTGAAGGATTAGTTCATACTTGAAGAGCAGCCTTGTTTGATGGTTTCTCTGATGCTCTGAGTAGTAGAGGAATCCTGGAATTTATAGTCATGCTTCATAAGATTGACACAATCAAGAACTACCCATGTGTGATCCTTGCAACCACTCTTGCAGTAGGGGTAGGTGTCGCCGGTGGTCAGATTCATCCATCCTTTGTATGTCAATGTGTATTTCGTCGAGCAATCGCTTGTGATCTACATTGAATTCAGACAGTTAAAGAGATCCATGAGTTCTGAGTCTTACTCCTACTGATTAGAAGAATTTAGAAGAGATTAAAAAAATACATTTCGAAGGCATTGGTTGGCATTCTCCCATTTCTGCCATGGAGCCAAGTTGACATTCTTCCTTGGATCATCAAATTCTCCATCTGAAAAAAGTGAAATGAGGCACCAGATATGGAAATTTAATCAGTGAAAACTAATGCAAACCATATTCTTCACACATATTTAAATGGTGTCTTACACTGAATTCATATCAATTATTATAGATACCTAATTTTAACCATCCAAAGAAAAAAATTTATTTCAAGTAATATTGAAAAACAACCACTTTTGGACATTAAATAGAAAATAAGGGAAAACCTGGCTCAACACTTGGGAAAATCTAAGTGCCTGAACATGGGCGGCTACTGGAAAGTAGCCACCCCATTCTGGGCAGCTAGTTTCAACTAGCCGGTCAGCCCCAAACCGCTTCCCTGGATGGGACATAAAGCAGCATTAAATGTTGATCATTGCGGCGGATTGTGACTTTTAGCCGCCCCATCTTGACTGGTTCAACCCTAGTAACCGACCTAAGCTATCGCTTGTTAGAGATGGACATTTGGCAGGTCATGATGGAGGCGGCTACTAGAGTATAGCCGCCCCGCACCTATTCTCTGACAGAAAAATAGATGATTAATGGGGGATCAAATCAAACACTCTATTATCCAATTTGATCTTTTACCCACTAGACACTCTTCTGCCCCTCTTTTACTATAAATAGAGGGGGTCCAAAACATTTCTAACACATAAACAAGAATTCATAATCCATCAACATCATCCTCAATCCAACAATCCACAAGTCACCAACCCACACCCACTACTTGAAATCCTTTGAGAGAGAGAGAGAGTTCCATTTGTGAGAGAAACTCATTTCCCTACACAAATCCATCCTCCCAATCTACTCTCCCAAAACTCAGGTTAAAATCAGGTTTAACCTCTATCAAAACCAAATCCATTTCCTACCCAGGCTCTGTCCAAATTGAACCCTAAGTAGCCCCCCCCCACCTACACCCCTACTCGACCCAAGACTCCTTTAGTCAATCCAAAAGGCAGAATAAGATACATGTTTTTCACCTCTGTGTGCGGTATATCCGTATCCTAGAGCGGAGACCCCACAAACTCCCCCATGAAGGTGATCAAGTCCGACTCAACTTTTCCTGCTTTTTAAGAAAGCAGATGGCAATCACACACCCCTCTGAATCCCCTTGAGCCGCTGTCGGGTGCCTCAACCGAGAACGAGACCCCACCACCCTTCCAAGAGACGATCCGATCGAGTCCGCCAAAGCGCGCACCGGATTCGAATCCCCGAAGAACCCTCACACACGCACACTCGCGGATTTTTGTTTCCCACACCGACAAATCTCCACGACCGAGAGGAAAAGAAGGAAGGCCCCTCTCGAAATCCGATACCGACAATTATGTCATGCAACAATGACAATAAACATAAAAGATCTAATACTTTTTATTTTTGTATAAATACTAAATAATTTGAGACTTATTTTACCAAACCTGCACAATTGATAGTCAGACCAATTAGGAGAAGAACCACCACAAGTGTGTTATCCATCAGTCCTTCCCTCTCGCCCATGGCATACAAAATTCAGATGTTTCTTGGCAAGTTTATTGAAGGACTTGACCATTTAAATAAAATTGAAAGTGAAGCCAGACAGAACTATGGTCACAGTGTTAGGAAAAGTTCATTAGTATTTTCAGGATATGCCATTTAGTTTGAATGATTTAATATATTCTTCATAAATTAAAAACTATCCTAATTATCATCACCATCTTCACAACCAACAGAGAAATTTTTGTGTATATTTATATATGTACATTTGTCGTCTTTACCCTGTAATTTATGAACGTCTATTTATCATATCAAACGGAACTCTTACCAATTGAATTTTGTGATTATGGTGACTGCGAACTCTCCAAATCTATATTACTATATAAAAGGCTCTTAAACCAAAAACCTGCCGTTTGACCTTTTTACCCCTATCAATTCATTCAATCCCATTACAGCCCATTGACACCACTTTAATAACAACCATTTTTCATTTAACTCCTACAATTCTATTCAAAACTCATTTATATCATTTTAATCTTATATATACCACTTTAATGACAATCATTTTTTCATTTAACCCCTACATTTCGATTCAATTCTAAGAAAACTCATTTACATCATTTTAATCTCATTTATAGTATTTTATAATACAATATATTTCATTATGTAACATATTCATTAACTTATAATTAAAATTAGTTATCATAATATTATTAGGATACTATTACATTTCTACTCAGTTCTATGAAATCCATTTACAACATTTTAGTTTTATTCATAGTTTATTATAATACATACATTTTACGATGTAACATATTGATTAACTTATAGTTAGATTTGATTATCATAATATTATTAGGATAAGACATTATATATATTACATTAAAAATATAATTCACAAAAAAAAAGTATTCCATTTCATATGCAAAAACATGATATATCTATATTACTATATAAAAGGCTCTTAAACAAAAAAAAATATGCCGTTTGACCTTTTTACCCCTATCAATTCATTCAATCCCATTACAACCCATTCACACCACTTTAATGACAATCATTTTTTCATTTAATTCCTACATTTCTATTCAAAACTCATTTATATCATTTTAATCTTATAT
Source organism: Acorus calamus (assembly GCA_030737845.1). Taxonomy (NCBI): domain Eukaryota; kingdom Viridiplantae; phylum Streptophyta; class Magnoliopsida; order Acorales; family Acoraceae; genus Acorus; species Acorus calamus. The sequence continues at coordinate 27,367,262 of CM060878.1, read as the reverse complement.
ATACCACTTTAGTGACAATCATTTTTTCATTTAACCCCTACATTTCGATTTTATTCCAAGAAAACTCATTTACGTCATTTTAATCTCATTTATAGTATTTTATAATACAATACATTTTATTATGTAACATATTCATTAACTTATAATTAAAATTGGTTATCATAATATTATTAGGATACTCTTACATTTCTACTCAGTTCTATGAAATCCATTTACAACATTTTAGCTTCATTCATAGTTTATTGTAACACATACATTTTATCATGTAATATATTGATTAACTTATAGTTAGATTTGATTATCATAATATTATTAGGATAAAACATGATATATTATACATTAAAAATATAATTCACAAAAAAAAAGTATTCTCATTTCATATGCAAAAACATAATATATTAAAAAAATGTATCAAATATTAATGTAATTCACATCTATTAGCATTTATTTAATTCACACATATTTGATTAGCATTTACTCTATTCTCTTGGATTTCTATACTCTATTAATGCCCCAAATAAATCAATAGTCCATAAGCTCTATCCAACAAAAAAAATATAATTCACATTAATTAAAAATGCAATCCAATAAAAAAAACAAACGTATAAAATACTGGTACAAAAAAATTATTGCTTTAAAGATGGACAAATTCATATTTGAGCTTTGTGTGACCTCAACAATTGATTTATCCAATGAAAATCCATTCATATCATTGTAATCTCATCCATAATTTATTCATATTTTCATCATATCACATATAACATATTAAAAGTTTAAGCTTTATATTTCATTATACTTATATGATGACTACTATAGATATATCATAAAATAATATTAATAATTTACATCATTTATGATAAAATTACATTCATATGCTGACTTATCCATGAAAAAATTCTTTTACATCAATTATGATTAAATTACATTAATATACCGACTAAAATTATATTAATATATTTATTATTTTATAATCATATTTGAGTATCATAATATTAATAAGATAATAGGATCCTTATAAAATAAAAATATATTCAAAATATAATTCCAAAAAACAAATTCCATTTCATATGCAAATACATGATACATTAAAAAGGGTATCAAATATTAATGTAATATCTTCATTATAGATTTTCAAATTATATTATGAAAATCCATCCACCCTCCAATCAATCTCCTCATCATTCATCTCCTCTTCATTCAATCACCTCATCTTCTTCTAGAAACAATGGCTTATACTATTCCACAAACCCCCAAATTTATTTATGCAAATTGAATACCCATTTATTACCATCCCCATTCATTCATTTGGATAAATGTATCTATCATCGATCTCTTTTTTCTTCTCTCTCTCAAAATTTTTTTAACCTTAGAAAGGTGAGTTAATTTTTCGTAGATATGATACTTATTTTGGAATTTTATATTGCAAATAAACTAAATATGTTATTTTTTCATATTATTTTTTCATTTGGTTCCTCTTTTTAAAAAAATTACCATGTATCTATTGTTAAAATAAAAAAATTCTCAAATAAGATACTTGTTTTGCCTTTAATATACTGATCTTCGATTCTCTATTCTGATTGGAAGTAGCACAATAGTGCATCTGGTTTTTATTCATATATCTTTTATAATATAATTTTATTATGATATTTTCATCATCATAATAGAGTACTATTTTTTTCTATCTAATCATGAGAATATTATGATGTCCGAATTTAATTGATTGTTTAACCAAATTTTTTTAAAAATTTACTATCTAAATTTTTTTTTTCAATTTTGCTCTTCATGATACAGGATGTGTGTGTCTTCAAATTATTAAATCTGGTGATCTTAAAATATTTTATTTTAAATTTATTACCCATATCAATTGTTTGTTTTTGCATTCACCATTTTTGAGTTTTAATGATACGATTTATAATATTATCACTCGCCGTCGACCAGAGAACACACGTTTATAGTCTTGTTAATTCAAATTGTTGACCTGATTATTTTAAAAAAAATTACCAGTGGCCTATAAGTGCAACATTTTTTATTAATTAAAAACAACATTGATTATTCTATGTACTTTCAAATTACGTTACTGAAAATGTTTTGCCAATAACATTATAGGTTATAGATATGTTAATTTATTATAATAGAAAATATTACATGACTATCAATTTTCTGAACTGTTTCCAAATAGATGAAAGGGTAACATTACCATATCTAATAAAATATGTCAAGTGAAATTTTATAAATTTTATTACTCATATCAATTGGTGGTTATCATAATATTATTAGGATACTCTTACATTTCTACTCAATTCCATAAAAATCTATTTACAATATTTTAATTTCATTCATACTTTATTATTATACATACATTTTATCATGTAATATATTGATTAACTTATAATTAGATTTGATTATCATAATAGTATTAGGATAAGACATGATATATTATACATTAAAAATATAATTCACAAAAAAAAAATTATTCCCATTTCATATGAAAAAACATGATACATTAAAAAAGGTATCAAATATTAATGTAATTCACATCTATTAGCATTTATTTAATTTACGCATATTTGATTAGTATTTACTCTATTCACTTGGATTTCTCTACTCTATTAACTTCCCAAATAATCAATAGTCCATAAGATTTACCCAACAAAAATATATATAATTCATAGTAATAAAAAATGCAATCCAATAAAAAAAACAAATGTATTAAATACTGGTACAAAAAAAAATTGCTATAAAAATGAACAAATTTCGATTCGAGCTTTGTGTGAACTCAACAATAGATTTAATCCAACGAAAATCCATTCATATTATTGTAATCTCATCCATAATTTATTCATATTTTCATCATATCATGCATGGCATATTAAAATTTTAAGCTTCACATTTTATCATCCTTATATGATGACTATTATAGATATATCATAAAATAATATTAATAATTTACATCATTTATGATAAAATTACATTCATTTGCTGACTTATCCATGAAAAATTCATTACATCAATTATGATTAAATGAAAATGTTACATCAATTATGAAAATATTTATATATGTACAAATTTGTCGTCTTTACCCTGTAATTTATGAACGTCTATTTATCATATCAAACGGAACTCTTACCAATTGAATTTTGTGATTATGGTGACTGCGAACTCTCCAAATGTCCCAAAACGCGTAGTTGCCTATCATGGGATTCCAGGATATGCTGAGAATATGTTATAGGTCCCTTCTGAGAAACTTAAGGAAACATTGATTAGATGGAAGTTCTGTCCTGATTCAACTAATCAACTAATATGGCATAGAAAATGAATTATGTCATTTCATAGGACAGTTGCATGAGAACAACATAAGCTTGGCTCATGCAGAAATTTTTAGCTACACAACAACAGATATTTTGATTCATTTTGATTCATGCATGTGTTCTGGGATTGGTCTCACCGACCAACACATCATTCTCTTCTTACAAGAGAATTGAAAGTCTTAATGAACCATGATTTTTGTAGTTTGACTTTGTGTGCTATTAAGAAACTAAAGTACAACGGAACCCCTCGCCAATGCTTTAAGCATGAAATTTCTCAAAACAATGAAAATGACATTAGAATGTGATTGAAATTTGAAAATCAAGAGCTATGAATAGGAACAGTAATTGAAATCAATTACCCCTGTTTGTGGTGTGATATAGGACTATTCGTCTTGATAGTTATACTGGATTAGATAACAATCCATGTTGAATGGATAAATTTTTGTTTGGTTATCTTTTCTATTATTCTTATTGGAAACATAAAATTGATCTTTTTGTTGTTTGGTTCACCTTGGATAAAATAAGAATAAATGGTAGATAAGAGATGGATAAGAGTTTATGACTTTTTAAATGACAACTATAGTCCTACATAAATTATTTGTGTTTGGGAATAAGTATGAGAGATGTGTGTGTGATATAATAGATGTGACAGTTTTTGGAATGTGTGTAGAAAGTATTAGATTAGATAAATTTTTTAAAATAACATAGAATGGTATTTTTATCTATTGGTATAGATAAGCCACGATAAACAATTCTAGCATTTTTCTGAGAATAGTTATCAGGTTCTATCCTAACTTATCTTGATATAACTATCAAGGTTTATTCTTGTCAAACAAACCGTTGTTTGGAGGCTATTCTACTGTATTCTCCCATATCCACTATTTATCCTCCACCCCAAACGGGGGGTTACCCCATTGATCAGGCACTTCGGTGCCTTTTAGAAAAATAATAATATCACATCATCATTCATGAAGTTATTGTTGTTATTGTAACACAAGGAACACATTTTAAAATGAAATACATGTTTTTATATAAAAAAATGAACGACATGCTCAAATGAATTAAATGCATATTTTCTTATAATAGAGTTTATACTCTATTAGCTCTCATTTGAATAACGACATAAAATATTTTATAATACATAATTATTTTAATATTAATAACTATATCATTTTTGTTTGGTTGTGTTTTTAACTATACTTATTAAAAAAAATAATTACGAAGCTTTTGTTATTTGGTTAACCATCGATAAATTGTGAATTAAAGATGAACAAAATATAAATAAATATCATAATAATAAAAAAATAATTTGATACGTGAACCTCCCAGATTTGATTTAAGAGATGATAACATGAGAGTCTCATTTATATTAATAAAATAAGTTAAATAAAATAACATAAATTCAAGAGAGATGATTTTAGATGAAGGTTAGTGCTCACCCACGTTAATAAACAGCTGTAACGCCTCTCTGTTTATAACGACATTTTAAAAATAAACCAATAAAGGATCAAACAAGAGAGAACAACAAAGCTAAGTCTTCAAAGGGTCCCTCTCACTCCCTTTGTTTATATCATCAAAACCAAACACACACATCAAAATTCAAAAACACCTGAAGAAGCTAAACCATCCCAACCACCAGACCCATATCTATAGGTGCTCGATCACCAACAATTCATCAGCCAAGATGCCGCCGCAGTCGACCCTCAATGTGTTCTCGGCCCTCGACAACGCAAAGACCCAACTGTACCACTTCACGGCCATAGTCATCGCCGGCATGGGCTTCTTCACCGACGCCTACGACCTCTTCTGCATCACCGCCGTCACAAAGCTCATTGGCCGCCTCTACTACACCGACCCGACGAGTTCCAAGCCCGGAAAGCTCCCCGACAACATCAACAACGCCGTCACTGGCGTCGCCCTCTGCGGCACCCTCACTGGTCAGCTCTTCTTCGGCTGGCTCGGCGACCGCCTCGGTCGCAAGAAGGTACCTCTTCTTTGGCATTTTATGTTAGAGAGTCTCACAAACAAAATATCAACGGTGGTAACGCAGTAAAAAACTAGAACAAAGAACCAACAAGCATTGAGATCTTTTAACAAACCACAATTCTCAAAAAGAAATAAAACATGAAAATATATTAATCAAAAACTGAAAACCCTAAATTAAGTCTCCTTTTTATGCTAAAAAAATTAATAAAATAGTAAAAACGGAAGTTTGTTGTAACTAGATATAAAAGATCCTAGAATCCGAGCGTTACGAAAGAGATATTCAGAATCTAAAAAGTTATTAAAAATAGCAAAAATATCATTTTGAGGACCTAAAAATAGAAAAATAAAAAAATAAGCGCGCGTTGTGGTGTAGCGAGAACTTGTGAAGATCTCCTCGATATCTAGCTTTAGTAAAATATTCAGGCGATTCTGAGTTCGGGGTGCCTTTATTTCTACTAGTCGATTTTTCTGTAAATATTTGAAAATCTCAAAGTGGACCATTTCGGATTCATCGCTCCCAGAACACGTCCGCCACCCGTTCTGCATTAGGTCGTCTAATAAGATATATATATTTTAATGAAAAATATACATATATATTACTCCTAACAAATTAGATGGATCTAGATAAAAACACATCAGGTCACAATATAAAGATGTTTTTTTGAAGAAAAAACACACCTGGTCACAACATAAAGATGATAAGAAAAGTACTCTCCCATGTCCATTGGCCGAACATATTCTACTGCATGCGCATGTGTACTTATATAGTTAGGATGATTTATCACATTTTCATAATTAAAATTTAATCATAATTTAATCCTAGTTATATCTTCATAACCTCCGTACATATTCTTAATGTTTTTGCATGTACATATTCACACTAATCACATGATAGTGTTATACTATAATTATATATCCTATTATAGGTTATAATTAAATATGATTAATCAATGTACATATTCTAGTAATCCAGTACATGATGCTCGTAACTATAATAGTTAGTGCATGAATAATAACATGCATATATCAAAAATATCATTGAGTCGTATGGGAGGGTCATTAAAAATTCTCAAAAAAAGTGTTATTGATTCATTATTATTTTGATAGGTGTATGGGATCACACTGGTGACCATGGTCGGGTGCGCGCTGGCGTCGGGATTCTCACTGGGCGCGTCGGCGAACGCCGTGATTGGGTCACTCTGCTTCTTCAGGTTTTGGCTCGGGTTCGGCATCGGAGGGGACTACCCCCTCTCGGCGGTGATCATGTCCGAGTACGCGAACCGCCGCACACGTGGCGGGTTCATCGCTGCCGTCTTTGCTATGCAGGTAGAGACGAAGAATATTCATCCAACGCAATATTTTTTTTTTAGTTTTTTTTTATCATCGTGGTCTTCATCTGCTTTAGTTTTTAAAACTATATACATGGTTCACGAAATAATTTTGCATTTTAAAAAATGAAATGCTCTTACGTGTTTTTTTAATATATTTTTTAAAGCAATAAAATATGGATACATGATCACCACGAGATTGATATATAAAATATTGTTTTAATCCAATTTAATCGGTTTTTTTTTTTAATTCATAGTACTGCTTTTCAGTTCCATTAACTAATCTATTCATTTCAGACTCAGCATAATTAAATCATTTTTTAGTTTCCATCCATCACAATTGAAAAAGAATTACAAAAGGGGAATTTTCAAAAATAATTTACACAATTTTAAATAAACTTTATTTTCAATTTAATGTTAGATGAATAAAGTTTATTTTATGAAAAATGATATGTCCAGTCCAAGTGCAGCCCTATTTGCAATTCACACCGTATTTTTTTTAATGACATTTTTTTACTGAAGTATTATATAAAATAAAGTATATATTGAGATATAATAATATATCTTTTTCATATTTAAAAAAATGAAATTTCTTTTACGTCATACATTATATATGATATAACCTCATGCATACATTATAATAACACAGTATATCATGCTATCACAGTGTATAAAACTGTAGATTGAGCTATCAGTGCTCTTTATTTTATTGTCATCATAGTAACAAAATACTCTATATTTTTCTAAATATTCGTTGAAATACTCCGATTATACATATTTCGTACAAAACGTATCATACCAAATATAATGCATATGAAATTTATTAATACATATTAATGCTTAAATTATATAGAAAATAGTTTAATTATCCATGTACTTTTTTGTATTTATTCCGTATGATTTATGAATATGCACATACCATATCGGACATGATACTTGTCGAATGTTTGCCGTAGAGGAAGCTTGTTATTAGCATTCTCACCTTGTTTATTTCGTGGGTTATTCGAATCGACATATTCAATGTGATTTCTAAATTTCATGAATTGTTTCATAAGAATCGCGCACACAAGACATTGTATTTCATGTTCGACCAATGTCCTTAGGGTGTCGGCATCCTCGTCGCCGGAGCAGTCTCAATGTTCGTATCAAAGATGTTCCTCCTGGGCCTCGGAGACCCCGCCCCGTCCTACACCTCGGACCCCATCGGCTCCACCCAACGCCAGGGCGACTACGTGTGGCGGATCATCCTCATGTTCGGCGCCGTCCCCGCCGCCATGACGTACTACTGGCGCATGAAGATGCCCGAGACCGCCCGCTTCACCGCCCTCGTCGAAGGCGACCACAAAAAGGCCGCCTCCGACATGGCCAAGGTCCTCGAGACTGACATGACCGACATGCCCGACACACAAACGAAGTCGGTCCCCGACACGACACGCACTACCACCCAATACAAGCTCTTCTCGCGCGCGTTCTTCGCGCGACACGGGCTTCACCTCCTCGGGACGTCTTCGACATGGTTCCTCCTCGACATCGCGTTCTACAGCAACAACTTGACCCAGAAGGACCTCTACCCGGCGACGGGACTGCTGCCCAAGGCGGAGAGCATGAACGCGATCGAAGAGGTGTTTCGGATATCGAAATCGATGTTCCTCGTCGCGCTGTTCGGGACCGTCCCCGGGTACTGGTTCACGGTCTTCCTCATCGACCGCATCGGGCGGTTCGTGATCCAGCTCGGCGGGTTCTTGCTCATGTCGCTTTTCATGGCGATCATCGGGTTCCGCTACTCGGACCTGCGCGGGCACACGTGCGGGTCGAAGACGGGGTTCTGCGATGGCAAGCCAATGCTGTTCGCGGCGCTGTATGCGCTCACGTTCTTCTTCGCGAACTTTGGGCCGAATAGTACTACCTTCATTGTGCCGGCGGAGATATTCCCGGCGCGGTTCAGGTCGACGTGTCATGGGATATCTGCGGCGGCGGGAAAGGCAGGGGCGATAGTGGGGGCGTTCTGGGTGCAGAGTTACACGTTGGATGGTGATGCGAAGAAGATCAAGAAGGCGATGATCGGGCTGTCGGTGGTGAATTTCTTGGGGTTCTTGTTTACGTTTTTGGTGCCGGAGACGAAGGGGAGGTCGCTCGAGGAGATCTCCGGTGAGGACGGGGGAGATGGAGGTGGTAGCGGTGAAGAGGATGAGATGAAGGTTAATGAAGAGATGGTGTGAGTTTGGTTTGGATCAGTAGCTGTGGATGAATGAATGTTTTGAGGAGTTACTGGAAGTACATTTGATTGTAATGTAAGTTTGTATTTGTGTTGGTGTAGTACTCACCTGGTGTTTGTTGGGAGTGGACTTTTTTTCTTTTCTTTTCTTTTGAAACTGCAATGTAAAACATATAGATTGGGTTAATAATTCAGGGTCCTTACTATCATTTCAATTACAAAGAAAGACTCACTGCGTCAATTCACTTCTTCATATCAAGTATATTGTGGGGAAAGACATTGTCAAATCATAATAGTACACTTTTTACAAGCATTACCAATACAATACAGGTGAGGAAAATAAACCTATCAAGAAGTCTTCTGTCGTCGTAAAGATTCATGTCTTCCATTCCAGATTTGTGAATTGAATATGGGAATTCTATTGGGATTATGTTTGGATCCGATATATTACATTGGATGACATAATGATACTATAGTAGTGGGTGTTAATTAATTGGTATATCAATTAAGATTTAATCTTAATTAATATTTAAAATGAATCTCCTAAAATCAAATAACAAAATTTATTTGTTAATTAAGAAATTACTTGGAAATGAAGTTATTTATTTCTATAAATATCATGTAGAATTATATAGCAAAACTATGCTTGAATGCAATGTAGAGATCCGCAAAAGAATGGTTGAGAAGATTCTAAGAGAGAGTAACTCCATAAGAGAGTTTGTAAATCTCTTAGGGTCCGTTTGGAAACACATATTGAAAAGTAGATTTTAGAATAAAGCTGCTTTTTAAGATGATTTTAGACCTTTGACTTTTTTGGGATGCTTTTTTTTAATCCAGGAATCAATATTTGGAAGGAATTTAATGTTTGGTAGAAAAAGTTGATTTTTAATTCAAAAAATCGATTCCGACCAAAAAGCGTTCTTTTTGAGATTTTAAAAACACAGATTTCGAGAGAGAAATTAAAAGGAATCCAGCTTTTGATTGGGTCGGAATCCGACCCATTTGGTTGCACGTTTGGGCGGAATCCGCTTTTTAAAAAGCGGAATCGCCCCCAAACGCGCCACCAAACGGACCCTTAATATATCTCAACTATTATAGTGGATTCTTTGTTTTCGCTTCGTGGATGTAGGCATAGGTCAAACCACATATATCTTGTGCTCTCTGTATGATGTGATGTTTCATTATTGTATGTGATCTTAGGTTTATATTTGATGTTAAATTATGTGTTATGTCATTACATACATTCTGTATTACACGTGTAACTCCTATGTATTTATGTATATAAACCCAAAGGTCTAGTTTGGTAAAGGGATAAATTTTTAGGATAAGTTAGCCTAATTTATGGCGATGCGAAGAAGATCAAGAAGGCGATGATTGGGCTATCGGTGAATTTCTTGGGGTCCTTGTTTACGTTTTTGGTGCCTGAGACAAAGGGGAGGTTGCTCGAGGAGATCTCCGGTGAGGATAGGGGAGATGGAGGTGGTAGCGGTGAAGAGGATGAGATGAAGGTTAATGAAGAGATGGTGTGAGTTTGGTTTGGATCAGTAGCTGTGGATGAATGAATGTTTTGAAGAGTTACTGAAAGTGTGATTGTAATGTAAGTCTGTATTTGTGTTGTTGTAGTACTCACCTGGTGTTTGTTGGGAGTGGACCCTTTTTTTTTGAAACTGCAATGTAAAACATGTAGATTGGGTTAATAATTCAGGGTCCTTACTATCATTTTCAATTACAAAGAAAGACTCACTGCATCAATTTACTTCTTCATATCAAGTATATTGTGGAGAAAGACATTGTCAAATCATAAGTATAAGAGTAGACTTTTTACAAGCATTACCAATACAATACAGGTGAGGAGGAAAATAAACCTATCAACAAGTCTCCTGTCATTGTAAAGATTCATGTCTTCTATTCCAGATTTGTGAATTGAATATGGGAATTCAATATTGAGATGAGAAGATGTACAGCTTTTAGAAGTAAGGAATTATAAAGAATCTAAGTTGGATGATTGGTGAACAATGTTTCTTCATTTTGCATTAAACAAAGTATTATTTTTCCCATGTATTATGTTCCATCATAAGATGATCCGTATTTTCTCTCTGAGAGCAGGCTGGCTGAAGTGGTGGATGATTGGATTGCTCTACGTATATCACTTTTTGTAGTGAAGGCCTCTGCTATGTAATTGTTTTGAAGGCCGTGTCCCACTGAATATGCATGGAGAATAACACGATCATTACCTGTTAAAATCAGTCAATGTCAATAAACATAGCTAAATAGAAAAAAGACAAGTCCATATTATGTGGATTGTGGAGGTGTGGAGGGAGGGAGGGAGGGAGACCATATCAATTGACCATAACTAGCTATGAAATGTTGGCAGTGGCAGGTAAAACAAGAAGATATACTGGCAGATGCAATACCATTGGATGGTTCACTTGCTTAAACTTAGTTTGGATAGAACCGCTGCAGCCTGATCACCGCCCAATAAGAAATATGGGTGTCGCAAAGCAGCAGAAGCTGATAGCCGTCCCCTTCGAAGGAATCCTCTTTCAGATATAAGCTTTGTTGCCAAATCCCATCCTCGACCAGAGTCGAGATCAAGAAGGGTGAAATCTGGCCTTGTCCGGGTGGATTCCCTCCATTTAATTAAGTCATATCCGACTGCCCTTATTTCTGAATTGAAATTCCTCAGGCCTGCAGAAGATCTCAAGGTTGGAACCGCCATTTGTAAAAGCACGATACCCGCAGAGTACATATCAAACAAATCAGGACTGTTAAGCTGCAACAACAATAGAACACAAAGCATCAGCATTGAGACAATAGACGATATTTGTTCATGCCGAAAATACAAATTTATGCACAGATACCACTCAGGTAATGTTTTGCTATAAATAAATATATAAAAAAAAGAAGTTATTCTAGATGGCCTTATTTATTGTTCATTATAATGTGCTTTAGACAAGCCAAAAGGACAAGAACAGAGTATCCTAGTGACTAACCTGCAACTTTGACATAAAGATATATTAATCCCTTAGCTAAATCATATGGTTTCACATAGCACGAAGCAGCAAATATGAAGAATTATACCTGCCACAGAATTGGAGAAAGAATGGCAGCAACTGGTTCAGGGGGAGGGCTTGGGGTTTCTTCAGGAAGCACATATAGTTCTGGAGGACAATAATCAGGATCAAGCAGTCCACGATCAGGCTCGTAATTCTTGCCAATGCGGAGGTCTGTCGCGGCCCCAAAATCTATGAGCTTGATCTGTCCCTTCTTTGTCACCACCATATTGGCTGGTTTAATGTCGCGGTGAACAATTCCAGTGTTGTGAAGCTTCCCGAGGGATTTAATGATTTGTCTCATTATTTGTTTGATGATCAAAGCATTTCTTTTGACCGAATCAAGCCCCTGAAGGACACGTCCGAACATAGTGGACTCTAAATTCAAAGGGAAGCTACGATCCCTCATGTATTCAGCAAGATTCCGATCTCCCTACAACACAGTGTCAAACATGGTATACGTCAACCGACCAATATAAACCAGATGAAAGAGGCATCATTAATTCATCTTAAATACTAATCAAAACTTGTAGCATTCAAAGTATGAGCTATGCAGTCTTTAAAAGTGGTGATTAAAGAACAATGTCAGGTTTCCACCAGAGTACTAGACTGAAATGTGATCTAGATTACAATTTTGAAACTACAAGATTCAGACCTAAGTTACAAATGTGGGTAGAAATTGATTCATTAAAAATAAATAAAAAAGTATTGAAGATGATAGATTTTTTAGAAAAGAGGAACATACATAGATGATAGAATGATCTGTTATACAGAAAAAAGGTAGAACAAAATTTAACACAACCCCTTCTATCAACAACTCATTGGTTAAGAAATGAACATGTGGAATGCATAAATAAGTAGTCAATTCTCAATGATCCATTGCATGTAACACAGAGAGAGTACCTCAAATTTCCATACAAGCCATTTTCCACCTTTAGTAAACTCAGACATCGTCCTCTCAGCAATAAAACTTCCAAGGAATTCCGCACATGACTCAGGGGCCGATCTTGAGACCCTGTAGTTAAACCACTCCTCGAAATCCCCACATTCTTTGGCTCCTTTAGTCCCAACCTTAATCTGCATAACCACGAGCGACTAGTGAGCCACTACGAACCATGGTTCAGCTACTTTAATATGCAAAAAAAAGAAGCAATTTTTCCATGCATCATTCAGACTTGAAGTGCTTGAGGATTCATTGGGTTTCCACGTCTAATAAATGAACCAACGAGCATGTGAACTCTGTCTCATGGAGTTTTCCTCCTTCTAAACACAATCTTAAGATCAATTAAAATGCTGTAACCCTTTTTAAAAGGGCACTGCTACACACAATCCTTTTATGAAACATTGTGTGCAGTTTCATTTCACTTAAGAGGTATTTTCTTTGTTAAGTGAAACATGTGATTTTTTATTTTTTTCATAAAAATGTACATATGTAATTCATTGGAGTATATATTTTATTTTTCTTTCAAAGGCGCATGCTTTGTTACATAAGTAAACACCTTCAAAAAAAAATTTCAAAACACATGGGGACTGCACGCACAGCTGCACGCCAAACTATCCCTGATATTATCCTTTTTCAAAACCTCATTGTGCAAAAAAAAACCGAATCATACTAAGTTCTGATAAACACAAAGCTGAATATCATTGATTTCTCTGTAATAAGTTATTCACTTAAACCACATGACCCTCTTACAAATATACACCACTTTTATCTTAGAACCCAAGTAATACTAGCACACTTGCTTCATTTTTTTTGCGACGAGGAATCACAACTAATGAAAACCTCAGGTGCCACAGAATCGCCAACAAACCATGTGCATCAAGTAAGCTTGGAATGATTCGAATTCAAGACCTATGGGAGCAAACCCATGGCTCTAGCCAAAGAGTTTAGTATTTTTTAAAACATTGGAAAACTCAATGTCCTTCAAACAAGCAATTATAAACCAACTGAGAATCACAATTAATACCAAATTTCACTTCCACTGATAGACATCAAATACGAAAATGTTACACTCAGTCTATTTTACAATCCAAAACACCGACTGCATATGTTTTTGTTTTTTTTTTAAATCATACACTTAATCTAATGAGATATGTACTCCAATTAATTGAATAGTGTCATTTATAAAAAAATGTAAAAAATTTCCAGGGATGTGTATACCTTTATACAAGACTGCATCTTAAACTGTAAAAATGACTAAGTGTAATAGAGCTTCATCAATTATGGGGAACAAAAAAACAAGAAGATTATAATGCACACTCACTTTTTTGAGGATGACCTTCTCCTTGTACCTCCCATAAACCTCCGACCTCTTCCCCTTCCTCTTCGCCAACCGCTCATCCGCGCTCACGTCCTTCGGTACAATCGCCCCATAATAAACCACACCAAAAGAACCCTCGCCAAGCCTATCCCCAACAACAAAATCACTCATTTTCAAGCTCCTCCTCCCCGCCAAGCTATAAAACCCTAACTGCAGCGGCGCGAGGAGGTACGCGTCCACCGCCCCCATCAACACCCCCGGCCGCGCCGTCAAGTAAGCGAACCCCAACCCTAGAAAGATGAGGACTTCCCATCTCTCGATCACCGGAAGCTCCGAAGCGACCCTCTCCAGCTGGGCGAACCCGGATTTCAGCACGGGAAGGAGAGAATTCGATTCGTCCAATTGGATGCCGTTCTTCGAGAGGTCGGCGGCGATGGAATCGAAGGTGGCATTGCATCTGAATGGGTTCCTTTGATAGGGTTTTGGGGGTGGAGAGAGGGAGATTGGGTTTGGAGGGGACAGCCATGGAAATGGAAGGTTTTTGTGAAGGAGGGGCGTTGTTGGGGTTGGAGTGAGAAGAGAAGCCATTTTTGTGGATGTTGTGAGTGTGGATGGACTGAGGTTTTTCATTCATTTGAACATGTCAGCAGAGGCTGCACTTTTGCCACGTGTCGCTCTGTTTATCCATGTTTTGTGCTTCGAAAAACACTGGACCGGACCGGTTAGTTTGACTGGCTAAACCGTCGACCGAGCCGATTCGAGCTGGCCCACCCACGGACCGGCCCATGGGCCTCCTTTTTTTCTCAATTAAGGTTTTTTTTTATGATTTTAAATAATTAATGTTCAAAAAATGTTAGACTCGGTAATTTTTATCAATCTAAATAGGAGTTTACAGGTTGGCCGGGCCGGTCCACTGCCAATGCTTAGATTGGATAAGTTGCTAATGGTTTAACAACTCAGTATGCAACAATGAGGACCTTGATTGCAGTTTGCTTTGAAGTGATCAGTTCTTAAACCACAAAAATTCGTTGTTATTTTTTACCAAAAAAATAAAAATAAATATTAATTGTTATTCATCAAAAGAGAGTTCACGATGCTGTTAACTTAAAAATATAGATAGTCCTAAATACATGTTCTAAATTGTTTTTATATTTTTGTTGATAATTGATTGATAATTAATGAATTTGCATTTACGGTTCAGTTCTTGTTAATCTGACTCTTTAACCGGTCATTATCCGGTTAAATAGTTGGTTCTTCAAAAAACATACAGAAAACATCATTAAAAATTGTTATTCTGCTGTGCTATTCGGATAAGAAAATCCATCCAATATAGAAAATAAAACTTCAAGGGGACGTTTGGGTAGAGCAATAGGGGAGGAATAGGTGAGAATAGAGAAGAATAAACTAAAAAAAAATGTTTGGATAGAGAGAATAAATTAGTATAGTTATGCAAATAAGGTGAGAATAAGCTAGTATTTGTATTTTAGGTCCCCTCTGAAATCTTGTTATTCCTCCACTGGTATAAGGGAATCCACATATCAAATCATATGTCATCACATCAAATCATTTGTCATCACCTCTTATACATCAATGAAGCTCACATGTCAAATCAATTTTTATAGCTTATTCACATTTTATTATTTATCAATCAAACAACTCAATATTTATAATTACGTTTTCCAATGAGAATAAAAAAAATACTATCAAACAGAAAATCACTTATTCCATTAATAAAATTATTTATTTTTGGAACAGGTATAAATCCTAAAATAGTTTATGTCTCTACTCAAACGAGTTCATAACGAACAACAAGTAAGAATTAAAAATATATACAAATACACTTATCCATGCGGTCCTCCGGCTTGAATAAATACAATGGAATGCACGAGGCCTATTAGCATCAAGAATTATTTTTTTTTTTAAAACAAAGTAGAAATTGTTACAGTAACTTTTATTATTAACAAGATGGTTACAACTCTGAATTGAATGTGAGAATGGATAGATTGACATTAAAACACAAAGTAAAACAAAAGCCAAGAAGTGACTATGGTCACATGTAAACGGAGTGTCTACCAGACCCTTGGCACCCTTACTAAAAAAACCAAGAGTATATGCCATAGTAATGGTCCTTTCCTCCAAGCTACACTCCGTGCACCCGCGATTGCCCCAGCCCCATTGGGAAATGAACGCAGCCATCATTTCCCAAATGTTTTTCACATAAACACGGGACGCACGCCAGATTGCCCATGCTCCTACAGCCACCACCGAGCGAAGGACTTGTCGCTCCACCTTGAAAGATCTGTGCATTTCAATAACATTCTAGCTTCCCAAATTTCCTCGATCGATTGAGCATTTGTGTGTAGTGCCGTCACTTCACCGATGGACACCATTTGGGTCAATATGCTTTCGTAAGGAGCCTCTCCCTGACCAGCAACCACAAGAAAATTTTCACGGCGGCATTGTGGTCCTCCAAAGACACTATAAAGATCCCAACACTGCACAGTAGTGGCGGGCAGGCGTCGCCACCACCGGTACCCTGTTTTGACAGATCCAGCCCCAATCAAGAATTGTTGTTAGTTTAGAAGAAATGCAGCAGGCCTCACGTAGGTGAAACCAGTAAAATTGCAATCCCCGGAAACCAGGTTGGAGACCGGGGAATCCTGAAGGGACATGCTCGTCCAGCGCTCCTCGAAATTCGCAACACAGAGCTTCCCCGCCACGTTGGGACGGAAACTCGGCTGGATCTCGCGAGCATCCAGTTGATCGATTTGAACCACTTGTGGTTCTTGATCTCTTCACTCCCATTAGGTCCGCTGCCAAGGCGTTTGTTTGCTTCTTTCTGTAGTAGCTGGAACGAGAGGAAAAAAGAATACCAATTTTAATCGTATTGTTAATTATGAGTTGCAAAAATTTAACTAGAAAGAGTATTTAATTACCCCTTTTAGAAGAGAATGTGCTTCGCTTGATAAATATGCAGGCAATTTTATTTTATCCTTGAGTATTTTCTATTGAATCTTTGCTCGGTTGTTGCCCACAAAAGGCAGTTGCAGCAATAAAAACAAAAAGATGATAATTAGATGGGTGTTGTGAGGTCTCATTTACAACCTCAGGTTCAGTCCCATATATCTCCACACATTGTTCAAAGATGTAACTTTTCACTACTTCTATAAATGACACTTCATTTTTATTGAAGTACATGCTTCGTTGTATGTAATATAGACTTTTTGATATATATGTTTAGCATCAACAATCATATGCAAAATAATAATAATAATAATAATTAGAAGAAAAAAAAACCAACCTTGCCAGTAACCATTTCAAAAAGCAGAATGCCGACACTCCACCAATCTGCAGCCTTATCATGGCCCTTCCCAAGAATGATTTCTGGTGCCATATATTCCACTGTCTCACACATGGAGTTTGACCTGGTATTCTCTTCGAATTGTTTTGCTAGACCAAAATCAGTCAGCTTAACCTGATTCGATAGAGAGAGAATTCGTTACTCTTCGGTGTTCATACTTATTTCATAGAATGGAAAAAAAAACAGAGTGGATTCTAGAATCATACGTGGCCATCAGCACCCAAAAGTATGTTCTCAGGTTTGAGGTCCTTGTGCATGATACCATTTTTATGGAGGTGGGAGACAGCAGAGATGATTTCAGCCGTATATACACGTGCCAGATCCTCTCTGAGAAATTATGAGAGTGTTATTTCCATTAAAATTTATAACAGTACTTAGTGCCCATGTATTTTAATGAGAAACCAACATAAAGCTTGCCAAAAAATACCTGAACAAGCCTTCATGATGAAGCTGAAAAAACAGGTGCCCACCATTTACAAAATCCAAAATCAGATACAGTCGGTACTTTGTCTGCATGACATAAATGTAACTTTGAGCAACATGATTCACAATGGGCAAAAGTATACCAGTAACTCACTGAAACATGCATAAAAGTAGACCTCTCAAACATACAAAACATGAGCAAATTTAGCAGTTGCATATTTTACTTAGGAAAAACACAATTACTCATATGAAGAGGGTGAAAATAATTAATGGTACTAGCTAAATACAATATATGATATGCAGATTAGCTCAATCAAAGTAGATTGTATAATCTGAAAATTGAAGACCCTGACAAAACAGCCTCTGAACATTTAGATGAATGAAACAACACTACAGCTAAAAAGAAATCAATGCTATAACATAAGATCTATTAAGATACCTGGAATGAGTATCTCAGCTGCACAATGAATGGGTGATCAATTTTTGTTAAGATGTCTCTCTCAACTTTCATGTACTCGGCATGATTTTTCTCTATAATCTTGTCCTTTCTCATGACTTTCATTGCATATATTTCTAAAGTGTCTTTCTTCTTCACCTGATATACCTTGCCAAATGCACCTTGCCCAACAAGCTTCGAAACTTCGAAGTCCTCGAGTCCCACACTCCATTTTTCTGTTGATTGATCAGTGCAATCACAAGGCTTCATTTCAACATCAATGACTGATAAGCTTCCTCCTTCTTCAGGGTCAGACTCGATGGGTTCCAATGAGCTTTCTATCTCGTGCAAGGGAAGCTTGCTGAGCTGCAAAGGTTGACTGACACAGGTGGAAGGCCCCACTAGAGAATGTGATCGGCGATTTAGCACTACTGGATCATCATAAACCTTCTCATTTGAATCCAGAGCAGGAATTGCATTCACTAAATCAACTTCAATTGAAGCTTGAATTGGCACTGGACAAAAATATCAGAAAAAAATGCCTCTAAGGAAACAACATCAGGAGGTCCCATAGGAAGAAGCACCTGTCCCTGGAAAGGTTTGCCATAATGCAAACTAGAGATCTGAGAAGAAACCATCTCAACAGTGTCAACTATAAGGCAAGAAAAGTAAATGCTTGCCACGGCTATGGCTGGATCCCTCCAAAAGCAATCAATGTGCAAACAGGCAGAAAAGGATCCCCAACAATGGCCTTGAACGACAGGAAATTCTCAAATGCAACAGGGCTTTGCAGGAATGTTAGGAGCAAGCACACCAGAATCCAGAAGAAGTTGGTCTTGTTTCCCAAATCACAAGAAACAGCAGATGATACAACAGTGCTTTATGAATGCATGAAGATCACGTTGTTTGCGTCTGCATTTGCATTGTTAAAAAAAGAGTCAGTCATACATGAAAAATGTGGTCATACTCTATAACTTCAAAAAAGTCATATCTAGTACTACAGATTATAAGGCACATTCTCAGAAAAGATCCATATTCAGATGTTTCTGGTTTATATATACACCCTTCATTATGAGATGCAGATCAACTTAAATACATGAAAATATTTTAAGACTGGTATACCAAATTTGATCTATGTTAAAAACATGAAGAGTATCATTGAAACTCTTAACGCTTGGTTTAATCATTTCTTGGGGACTAGCACAGTGAATACTATAAGGGTGGATACTTAGATCTTCCTTGTAGTGGGAGACACCCTGACTCACAGGTGTGTACCAGTTTTCATAAACTAAAAGACAGAGTAACCCCTTTTTCATATCATAAAAATAAAAGGATGCTATATCCAATGCATAATCTAAGTCCATAACCCATTCCGTTGGTCCAATTTCCAGCAAGAATAAGGGATGAATCAAATTAATAAAAGAATTATGTGGCCTCAGAATAACTAATCTATAACAAGATCTAAATGGGTAGAGATTGTCATATCCAACTCCTAAGAAAAATCGAGCAAAGGGACTCAATTTAGAATCAAAATCCCAACTGAAGTTTATAAACTAAAACATATAGAGTAAACTAAACATATAAGTATACAGCAACCTATAATTCTTAGATTTGATATTCAACACTGAATGATAGTCTTCAAATACAACAGGACCTTATCTTCCAATGTTTTAAAGTATATTTATTTGCGAGCAATTGTGCCTCCTCCCAAGGCCCAACTGCCTAAACTTATCATATGAAAATCATTCAAAATATAATTATATAAAATAAATATATTACCCTTATTTATGATCAAACCCATTGATCGAGTGTTTGAAACCGTTTAGTTATTCATATTGCTTCCATTTATATATAAAGAACATCATTTTTTTTCTAAATTTAGATATTACATTGCTCAGATTTTTTCAACAAATCGGATTTTATTCTAATTGGGCAAAATATTATATTTTTAGATGCATTGATAATAACTCTTCATCAACATAGATCAACAACAATATTATCATAAAATATTTATTTCGAATCACTGTAAACGAACTGAAAAATTTTTCACTACAAAAACCTAAATTTCAGTCCTCCCAATGAAATTTTTTTTTACAAAATCACAATAAAAAAACTAACACATCAAGATATCGAGAGAAAAATACGCTACAAAATCGAACCGGAATTAGGGTTTGATGAAATCAAGACGTCAAAAAAGAGGGAGACAGAACAAATCGTACCTCAATTGGGGATTTCAGACGATTCGTGGCGATCAGAAGTATCAATGACCCTTCTTTCTGGCCTGTGAAACACGTTTTATAATTAAATTATAAAGGAACCGATAAGCTTCCTGGAAAGTGTGGACACGTGGCATGTTTCGATTGGGTTGACTAAAACGTCCCCAGGTCAGTATAACCGCTCACGATGAGAATATGCTTATTTTCAAGTTGGTTTAGCGCCACCGCAACGAAACTTCGGTTATCAGTATTTGCCCTCAATAATGTGGGTTTTATTAGTTATCAGTACTGACTAATTTGGTGTATGTTCAAATTGAGCAAAAAAAAATATAATTACGGCCAACCCAAACTCAAATGAGTCAAATCCAGCTGAAATTTAAAGTGAATCAAACTGAATTTAGATTGGGTTGTTTATATCACAAATAAATATTTTAAAATTGAATTTAAACAAAAATCTAAAAAATAAATAATGAAGAGTGAGTATTGGCCAAAGGGATGGCTAGGATTGAGAATAAATAATGATTATAAAATATATAGAAATACCTAATTGGTTCAATTTGGTTTAAGTTATTTTGAATTTTTTGTTAATGTAAAATCAAAATTCAAACTAAAGGAATTCTATATTTTTCTAGTGATACTCAAGCCTCAAAAAATAAGCCTTATGAGGTGTCATCACTTATTAGTGCCGTGTTGAATTAAAATGACAAAATACAAATATGTCATTCATTAAAAATTTGTCTCATTAGCCCAAGTCTTTTCATTTTTTCTATTCAGTTACGACTCTTTTATGGGAATTTTTTAAATCCATTTCAAATTTTGAATTTTACAATCCTTAACTAACTTACAATTGAACCTAAATTACACCAAAAGTTATCTAAATTATTTTTGTCAAAATTCTTCAAATGGCCTAGATTTTTTTTCAAACTTACATTCTTAT
Organism: Acorus calamus; assembly: GCA_030737845.1. Taxonomy (NCBI): domain Eukaryota; kingdom Viridiplantae; phylum Streptophyta; class Magnoliopsida; order Acorales; family Acoraceae; genus Acorus; species Acorus calamus. Next base: position 27,345,738 of record CM060878.1, on the reverse strand, counting down.
TATACACACTAATTTATTTATTTTTAAGAATGTTATTAACTGAACATTAAAAGAGTCAGGTATTTATTGTATAAGAAATGAAATAATAAAACACATATAGTTACTATATGAAGCAGTTACATCAAATGCATTTTTTAAATATTTACATCTCTCACGATTTGTTACATTTATATAAAAACTATTACATTTACTTAAATGTAACAAACAATCACATTTACCTAAATATTTTACATTTCATGCAATGTTTAAACAATTTAGAAATAAAATTTATTTTTAATAGTCAATTACATTTTATGGAAAATGTTGAACATCTTTTTTATTGTGTGTTACATTTAACAAATATATGTATTTGACTATTACATCAATAAGTGTAACAAATATAAATTACTATTTGCATTGAAAGAAATGCAATACATGAATGAATGTTACATTTCGACTGTTAGATATATGAATGTAAAAAAAAAAATAGAATAAGAGTATTTCGATGTCAGAAAAGTGACATTAACATCATACAAAACCATATATAAATTAAATCTATTACTTATTAAAGAAAAAATTACTCATTTTGGTTTTTACCCTCCCATAAATTATAGTAATTACTAATGTATTATTTATTCAAAATTTAAGATTTCAAGCACATTACTAACTCGTTAAAATTGAAGTTACCCAATTTTTCATTTTCTAATTTTAACCCTCTAATACTTATTTATTCAAAATTTAATATTTTAAATCAGATTTAGATAATACATAAATATATTTTAAGATATCAAAGTCTTAAGCAAATTATATCAATATATTAAAATTTAATAATGAAAAATTAAAACTTTTTGGATGGTTCAATGTTATAGTAACATGTGCATTTACATCCACATGCATTTGGCATGTATATAAAAGGGAAAAATACCCAAAACAATTTCATCTATGTGCTGGAAATAGCTAAATCAATTATTTTTTAAAAATCTACCTAAAAAAATCTTCTTCATAATTTAAAAAATTAAAATGACTTAATTATCCTTATGTTATTATTTAAACATTATCATATATATTTAATTGTTTAATATAGGGGTTCAACTCCAGCGGGTTGGGTCAAGTTGGAGCTCAACTCAAACTCAACCCGATCGAGATCGGAGAAAACTATACCCAACCCAACCCTCGGATTTGAAAAACTCAACCCAAATCCAACCTGTTGAATTTTTTTCAGGTTCGAGTTTGGTTCAAATTTGATTTAAGTTGGGTTAAGTTTAGGTTGGGTCTATATAAATTGATAATATCATCCATATTCAAATGAAATATTTTTACAATACAGAGTTGGTTGAGTGGTATATATGCAAAAAAATCATTTATAAATTGGATAATATTATTCATATCCATCAAATCTTAATGGTTATTTTTTATATACCCCTAAAAAATGAAAATTTTAAAAATATCTCTAATAATTTGTTATTTTTAATAATATAATTCAAAAGAGTTTAAATTGTACATAAACATCATTTTTTTGTATAATCAAGCGATATTGTTGGTCTTAGAGTTTCAAATGAAATATTTTTATAATATAAAGTTGGTCAAGGGGTATATATGCAAAAAATGTCATTTTCAATTGTAATATATCTTTTTTATGTGTAATTTGATAATAAATTTTTTAAATGATTTATTTAATCATTATTTTTAAAAAATTTATTATATCATTTATGTATACATAACATTATATATTATATCACATATAAATAAATTGAAAAAAATTGAGGTTATTGTGGACAACTTTTTTAAATGTTTTTTTATTGAGATTTTTAGTTTTAAGTCTCCTTAAATTATATGATTTAGTTATCAATCCCTCATTTCTTCATATATAGGTTTTAGTCCCTACATTTAAATGATATGTTCATTTTTAGTCCCTGTGAGGGACCTATGCCTAAATTATCATTTCATTATTAGTTTATTTGTTTGAGGACAATCTTATATATATAAAGTTGTTGATGGACCAAGTTGCAAATTTTTACGTACGGCCAGAAAAAGGAAAATTGTTGCAGTGGCCCATGCAGGTCTCGAACCTGCGACCTTCGCGTTATTAGCACGACGCTCTAACCAACTGAGCTAATAGGCCTTTTTGAAGCTAATTTTTTTGTATATTTATTTATTATTATTTTTACAATCCCCTCATTTGGGGTGGATCATAAGCGATGAACATGAAAGAATATAGAAGAACACAAAAAAAAAAAAATTTGTTTTATTAAAATAGCAATAAATCTTGATACTTATGTTTGGATAAGTTCTAAAACTTATTATAAGAAAATGCTAGAATTACTTATCAAAGCTTATATATACCAATGGATAAAAATGTTATTTTTTATTATTTTGAAAATTTATCTCAACTAACGCTTTCTGCACAGATTCCAAAAATTGTCATATTTATCACATCACACACATATCTCTCATTTTTTTTCCTAAACACAAATAATTTATATAGGGGTATAATTATCATTTAAAATATCATAAATTCTTATTCATCCCTTATCTATCATTTATCATTTATTAAAAGTAAACCAAATAATAAAAGGATCACTTAGCTTTTACGCTTTCCAAAGAGAATAATAGAAAATGTAATTAAACAAAAATTTACTTATTCATCATGAATTGTTTTTTATTCCAGTATAGTTATATATTAAGTGCGAATAACCTTATGTCACACTTCAAACGGGGGTATTGTTTTGTATACATGAATTAGTGTGCATGACTATTTATAAAATGTTTTTAAATCACAAAAAATTAGCTGATTTATTAAAATTAACCCAAAATTAGTTGATCCCTGGCTCCCTGCTGTCTTGATAGTAAAAGATGCATGGCCCCTATATGAAAACCTAACTTCGAAGAAAATTCTCGTTGGCAATTTGGCATGATTTTTTTTTAAATAAAAATTTATTTTTATTTTTAATGTTATTACAAAATAATATGGTATGACATATAATTTAATTTTTAAAAATTTTCCTGATTATTCTTATGCGATTAGACCCAGGTGTTCAATTCCCTTTCCATCCTCCTCGTCAAAAATCTATGGGGCAATTATATACCGAAATAAAAAACAAAAAACAATACTATTCAAACTTTCATGTTTGAAAAATTTTAAAAATTAAATTATATCAAAAGTTAATTTAATAAAAATCCTTATAATCAAACATTATAGTATAACGGATTTAAAAAATAAAAATAATTTTTTATTTAAAAAAAATAAACATTCAAGTAATATAACTTGACCACTAATTGTAATGGCTTCCTAGTTCAAATGATTCTGTTTATAAAAGAAAAAACTCAAATTTTGTAATATTTAGAAACATAATAATTAACAATTTTTCTTAAAAATCCCAACCAAAAATAAAAAATGATGTAAAAACTCTTCTTCTTTTTTTGTGTTCACGTAATCACTCATTTTATCTTAATACTCATTTAAAAAATTCATAATTTTATAAAAATGTTTTTTTTCCTAATAAAAAGTGTGAGAGGTACGTGGACTGTCGCCCTCAGATGAGTTGCAGCCTTTGAAGGAAAGCGCGCACTAATCTACGTAACCATCATGCATGGCCTACCACGTGTCTGCAACACGTGTGGCGTCTGATATTTTCAGTTTCCGAAGCGGGAGAACTGTAGCACTAATCTAAATGACCACAATACCCTTCAATCAGAAGAAGGGTTCAGATATCGTACCAGGGACTGTTTCGTCATTCTCTGCAACAAAAAAGGACAACCGAGTCTTCTCCACCTGTATAAATCTCGGCGAGATGAGCTGTTGAGATCTCGCCACGTCAGCATTTACTCCATTTATTTTATTATCAGTATTTGCGAAAAATAAAAAAAAGGCTTTCCCGCTGCAATTCATCAAATTTCGCGCGCTTCTCTTTTTCAGAATTTCGGTGGTCCCCACACTGCGGTGTCTTTCCATGCCCATACCCAAATATACCCCCAAAATGAATAATTATCACAAGCAAGCCATCCTTTTAAAAAATCGCTGAATATTACGTGTTTGGTCTCAACCACACGATGGATGAAACTCTGAAGATCGGACGGTCATCATTATTTCAAACGAACGTTTTCAGAGTCCGCTGTTCCGAAACTACCCCTACACACGTGTTCTACGAGCGAAGACCACCTCCCTGTCAGGTCATTAATTAAACACGGCAGATAAATGAAGGGTATTAAAGTCATTTTATGCCGTGAAAGCTCCGACAATATTAATCTTTCTCTGTCTTCCACAAAAACAGATGCTCGCTCTCTCTCTCTCTGGTTCCGGAGCACTGTGAGTCCATCAGAGCCGTCCGATCTACATCGAACGGTCGCAGGAGGTTCGGCTTCGGCTTCCGAGGCTTCTGTGACTAGGTTTCTTCTCTCTCGCGTCTCGAGTTCTCCATTTCTACTTATTTTACGCCCCCTTTTTAAGTCGATTTAGCTGTTCTTCGTTTTCCGAAGATCGGGCAGTGTGATTTGGATTTGAATCTATATTTTGTTTGTCGAAGTTGTGTGATCGAAATCAAACTGGATTTCCTTTAAAATTTGATTGCATAATAAGTGGTTTTGGTGGATTTTTTTGTGTTTGTTAATATCTTTATTGAAATCGTTTCATTGTTTTCTTAATCGCTTGTTAGTGACCAATATGCCCTCGATGATGACCAATATGCCGTAAATCGCTAGGAGAAATTGCGGGGGTTTTAGGGGATTTACGGGGGTGTTTGGTGATTTGAATGGATTGCTCTGAAAATTTTTCGTTATTATTTATTTATTTTTATCGATCTAGACTTATTTTTATTTTTTCGTTAATGTGTTTTTCTGTTCTTTAGGTGTCATTAGCTGGATGACATTTTTCTGAAGTAAAATTTCATGTTTTCTGTTGCTCTGTATATTTTGTTTTTTAATAAATTAAATTTATCGCATCTTTAAGGAATTCCAAATAGACTAAAATACCCTTCATGTTTATTGTGAATTGGCATTGTTTTCTGAGGTAATATGGTCAAACAGTATGTGCTTTGAGTTTGCCAGATCAAATCTTCATACCATCATATGGTTTAATTCTCTTGAATTGAAGTTTATTTGGTTGGCCTATATTAATTTGAAATCTTTTCAGGAAGGGCATTATTTTATATTAATTTTGAGTACACCTGTTAATACAGGTGTTGACTATTTAATTGATGTATTTAAAACTTGCCTTGGTTTCTTACTGAAATTAAATTTTTTTATGGACACGATATGTGATGTCCTTTCATAGTGTTGGCATATATATTTTGCTGACTAGTGTTACCTGTGTTAATTAATGCGGCAGATATAAATCAGATTCATCCAGCTGATTTTCATGACTTTCCATTCAGTGAAACTTGCCACCCAGTTGATAGTATTTATTGCCTTTCAATGAAACATGGACCCCCTAACCATTGTGTGATGATGTTTACATCACAATTTATATGAAAATTGACACTCTTGAAATTTGGAAAACTTCTTTTTTGCTAAAAATGTTGATTTTATCATTTCTGAATTTCTATGTACGTATTTTAAAGATGTGTTATTAATGCAAGATTCATCTAGGCCGATAAACGAGTTGAATTCTTTATAAACATCATGCACATTTTGTCACCATAAAGGGTTTCGTGAATAATTTAGGGAAGTTGGCTGAAAGTTTTGAAAATTTTGGATGGATGATATAATGTGCTGCTAGAAGTTGTTGCCTGATTTCAGCTTTCAAGTATCACAAAAAATGTGTCACCCCCAAACAAACATAGATGAAGACATGATAGAACTCCTTGTTCTATGCTGTAGTGGTCCCATAGGACATGGGTACTCCATATGATGGCATGGCATGTGAGTGGTGTTTCCATTCTCTTTAGTTTGTCACTTGTCCACACAATTTATGGGATCATGAAGTTTGAATATTATATTCGCATAGTATTCATTGTTTTAGTCATCCAAATTTAATGATCTGCTGTGTTCTGTTTGGATCTAATCCCTTTCCAAACACATGCCAACTACCAAATCCTTTGATCTTGTACACTTGACTAGTGAGAGACATGACTTACATATTGTGCAAATGAACTTTCACTGGATAAGAGTGGTTTGGATGAAATTGAACACATAAAACCAGAGGAACAAACGGATCAAACTCTTCTTAAAGCCTATTGTTGTTTGCACGTTACTGGGATATCTCAACTGACATGTACAGATAAGATCTTTCAGATGATTATTGAATGTTAATGCTTGATATTCATCATTTTGTAGGCTATAGTTTCTCACTATTTGGTTCCATATGCATGTTCCTTTTATGTCTTCTCTGTGGTCCATAAATTGGTACCATCTTGTTTTGTCATTGACAGCTTATTCTGTCATACAATTATTACAAGTTTCTGTATAGTTATTGTACATCAGAACACACCCACATGTTCGGTTATATACTTGCCATCTCTGCCTGTGAGTGTTGTTATTTTCCATAATTCACTTTAGAATGCAATATTTGCTAAATATTTCTTTTATGTGTTTCTCCAAATCACTGGTTAACTAGATAATTTGTTAAAAGTTCATGCCACAACAATTTCTGAAATCTGCTTTAACCCTTTGATCTTGCTTGAAAAAAATTCTCTGATTGCGACTGCTATTTTCTGTTTTCCTGACATATGCCATCACTTGTAAGTGTGTTAGTGAGGGAAGTTTTTTTCTGAAAACTAATTAGTTATAAAATTATACTGGCATAATATTAGTCTGAGTTTTGGACTTCAAAGGTGAAGCTTTTATTTTTTCTGAAACTTTTCTTCTAATGTCTTGTTTTTTCATATTTCTATTTATGAGTAGTGTGTAAGCCATTCCAATTTGACAAGAGAATGACATGTCTTAATGCAAAAGATTCTTTTGTGTAGACAGATTCATAAGATTTTAAAGTTCTGTCTAAATGATGTTAATATCATCTCTCCTGGTCATAGTTTTGAAGCTAGCTTTTTAGTGGATATGTGTGTTATTAAAATGTTGGAATGGCTTTTGGTCTGTTGGGCATCTGTTGCTCTTCAATGTGTGGTTTTACCTTCTTTGGCCATCCAGATTGTTATTAAAAGAAGACTATATAAAATTTTGATATTGATTTGTTAGTTCCATTGATTTCCATTTACCTTGTCAATCCAATTTTGCTATCAGAACTTGGAAATAAGTTCTCTTTTGTTCAATTCCAACTCCAATTCCCTTTAGGTGTTGAAGAGAATTTCTTCAGTTTTTGGAATCTCTCTCTGTTGGGCTGCAGTTTGTTGGAGCAATGGACAGTCATAAGCTGAAGAAGATGCAATCAAGGAAGTCTCACTCGTGGTGGTGGGACAGTCATATCAGCCCCAAGAACTCCAAATGGCTCGCTGAAAACCTTGAAGGTAATACGTTTTTTTTAGCAAGCGTGAACACATAATTTGCAATACATACTGAAAAAAATTCAATCTTGATGCAGAGATGGACAAAAGCGTGAAGGTGATGCTGAAACTAATAGAAGATGAAGGAGACTCATTCGCAAAGAAGGCTGAGATGTACTATGAGAGGAGACCGGAGCTTGTTTCGCGTGTGGAGGAGTTCTACCGTATGTACCGCTCACTTGCTGAAAGATATGATAATGTCACTGGTGAGCTTCGCAAGAACATCCCGTCCGACCTCCAATCCCAAAACTCGGGGAACGGCTCTGACTACGGATCTGAACCAATGACTCCGTCCCCTGAACAAACCCCCGAACGCAAGCCAGCCCGTCGCAAGTCCTTCCACCGTGCTGCCGGGTTTGATGTCTTCCTAGGCTCGGGCGGTGGAAGCTCGGACCTTTCTAGGAAGTGCGGCAGTGGTGGCTCATCATCCTCCTCATCGGATTCTGGGTCTGAGTCGGATGACGATGCATTGGTGACTCATCCAGGGCCGAAAATGGCAATGGTCAGCATGATGAGCTCCAGCATAGACTCCTGAAACTGGAGGAAGAACTTGTCATTGCCAATGAGAAGCTCTGCGCCTCAGAAGAAGAGATCAAGAGGCTGAAATCTGAAGTGGAGACTGCGGGATCCGATAATGAGCTGTTGTGCAGCAGAATCTTGGAACTGGAGGAAGCATTTTTGGTTTCCAACAAGAGGCTTCACACTTCGGAAGAGGAGGCTGCGATGATGAAAAACGAGAGCGAGACGCTGTGTGATACAATCTCAGGATTGGAGGGTGAGCTCGTCTACGTTCGCAAGAAGCTTCAAGCATCGGAAGAAGAGATTGTGATTTTGAGAGTCGAGCTTGAGAAAAACAGGGCATCTGAGGAGCAGGTTTTGGAACTCGAAGCGCGAATAAACGTCTTAGAATCTGAAATTTTAGATCACCAGCGAACAATCGAGGAGCTGACAATGTCCATCAAGCAATCATTGCTGGAGAATGCGGAGCTTGAAGCGGCTGTGTTGGGTCATAAGACTACGATAGACGGATTAACAGCTGAGGTCAATCGCATCAGTGAGAGGTTCTTGGAGGACGTACAAGGCGTCGAAGCTGAGACCAACGACTGCAAACATGCGATTGAGGAGCTAAAACAGGCCATCTCCGACGTCTGCACCAAGCGCTCGCAAGAGATAACAGAGCTCAAGGCAGCCATTTCTGAATCCACCAACGCGCGAGTGATCCTGGAAGAAAAAACAAAGCAGCTCGAGATGGAGATCGCGGAGAAGGACAAGCGCATTGAGGAGCTGAACAGGAACCTCGACACACTGATGACTGAGAGGGACGAGCTCCGGGCGAGGGCGGAGAGCCTGCAATGCGTGGAGAGGCACCTGGAGCAGCTGCACAGGGAGCACGCAAGGCTGATATCGGAGGCAGAGGAGGCGCGGAAGGCGTGTGAGGGAATGCGTGGGAGGGTGGCAGAGCTGGAGGAGACGGTGTCGGATGGGGCGGAGGGGAAGCGGGAGGCGATCCGGCAGCTTTGCATGTCACTGGAGCACTATAGGGACGGCTACCGGAGGCTCTGCCAGGCCATAGTCAACAAACGGACGGCCGTGATTGCTTCTTGATGTCCCCCCCCTCCCCCACATTATCAAACAATCCTGTTTGCATTGTCTGTTTTTATGTGTTATGTGGACTTGCTGTTGTGAATTAAATCCATCTGTTAGTGTAACGTGGGCCGTCTGATCTGATGATGTCAGCTTATCGTATATGTGGCGTTGCAGATGGGGGCTGGAGTTGGTTGGGCTGTTGAGTGGGGCCCGGTCGATGCTAATGAGACTTTTTGGTGGGACCCACATTTGGGGGGGCACTAAAAGAGACGAGCCGAGTAACGTTTTTTTACGCGTCACGCGTCGGTTCCTCGGCGAGGAACGGTGGACCGTTCTAGAAGAGTCCGTCAAATGGACGGCTTAGATTCAACGGATGATTTTTGTAGAGCGAGACGTACTTTTCGG